>CAJVRN010000011.1:13417500-13425000 GCA_911728415.1 Lagocephalus sceleratus | reverse complement strand
CTCACATCCCCCTCAGACCCCCCTCACACCCCCCAGACCCCGTCACACCCCCTCAGACCCCCCTCAGACCCTCAAACCCCGTCACACCCCCTCAGACCCCCTCAGACCCTCACACCCCCTCAGACCCCCCCCTCAGACCCCTCAGACCCCCCTCAGACCCCTCTCAGACCCCCCAGACCCTCACACCCCCCTCAGATCCCCCTCACACCCCCCTCAGTCCCTCACATCCCCCTCAGACCCCCTCAGACCCCCCCTCAGACCCTCACACCCCCTCAGACCCCCCTCAGTCCCTCACACCCCCCCCAGACCCCCCAGTCCCTCACACCCCCTCAGACCCCCCCAACGACCCCCCTCAGACCCTCAGACCCCCCTCAGACCCCCTCAGTCCCTCACACCCCCCTCAGACCCCCCTCAGACCCTCACATCCCCCTCAGACCCCCCTCACACCCCCTCAGACCCCCTCAGACCCCCTCAGACCCCCTCAGACCCTCAGACCCCCCTCAACCCCCTCAGACCCCCTCAGACCCCCCTCAGACCCTCACACCCCCCTCAGACCCCCCTCACACCCCCTCAGACCCTCAGACCCCCTCACACCCCCCCACCCCCTCAGACCCCTCTCACACCCCCCTCAGACCCCCCTCAGACCCTCACACCCCCTCAGACCCCCCTCAGACCCCCTCAGACCCCCCCTCAGACCCCCTCACACCCCCTCAGACCCTCAGACCCCCCCCAGACCCCCTCACACCCCCCCAGACCCCGTCACACCGCCCTCAGACCCCCCCTCAGACCCTCAGACCCCCTCACACCCCCCTCAGACCCCCCTCAGACTCTCACACCCCCTCAGACCCCCCTCAGACCCTCACACCCCCTCACACCCCCCTCAGACCCTCACACCCCCCTCACACCCCCTCACACCCCCCTCAGACCCCCTCAGACCCTCAGACCCCCTCAGACCCCCCTCAGACCCTCACACCCCCCTCACACCCCCCTCACACCCCCCTCAGACCCTCACACCCCCGTCACACCCCCCTCACACCCCCCTCAGACCCCCCTCAGACCCTCAGACCCCCCTCACACCCCCCTCAGACCCTCACACCCCCTCACACCCCCTCACACCCCCTCAGACCCTCACACCCCCGTCACACCCCCCTCACACCCCCTCAGACCCCCTCAGACCCTCAGACCCCCTCACACCCCCCTCAGACCCCCTCAGACCCTCACACCCCCTCAGACCCCCTCAGACCCCCTCACACCCCCCTCACACCCCCTCAGACCCTCAGACCCCCCTCAGACCCCCCTCACACCCCCTCAGACCCCCTCAGACCCTCAGACCCCCCTCACACCCCCTCACACCCCCTCAGACCCTCACACCCCCTCAGACCCCCTCAGACCCTCACACCCCCCTCACACCCCCCTCAGACCCCCTCAGACCCTCAGACCCCCCTCAGACCCCCCTCAGACCCCCCTCAGACCCTCACACCCCCCTCACACCCCCCCTCAGACCCCCTCAGACCCTCACACCCCCCTCACACCCCCTCAGACCCCCCTCAGACCCCCGTCACACCGCCCTCAGACCCCCCTCAGACCCCCTCAGACCCTCACACCCCCCTCACACCCCCCTCAGACCCTCACACCCCCTCAGACCCTCACACCCCCCTCACACCCCCTCACACCCCCTCAGACCCCCCTCAGACCCCGTCACACCGCCCTCAGAACCCCCTCAGACCCCCCTCAGACCCTCACACCCCCCTCACACCCCCCTCAGACCCTCACACCCCCTCAGACCCTCACACCCCCTCAGACCCCCCTCTCACCTCCTCTCTGGCGCCCCCCCAGGTGTGGAGCAGCGCTGCGCCTCAGGCCCGGTGGACCTGGTCTTCGTCATCGACAGCTCTCGCAGCGTTCGCCCGCACGAGTTTGAGACCATGAGGAAGTTCATGATCGACATCCTGAGCACGCTGGACGTGGGGCTCAACGCCACCCGGGTGGGCGTGGTCCAGTACTCCAGCCAGGTGGGCAGCAGCGCCCCCGCCCCGCCCCTCTCTGCCGTTGCCATAGAAACCGCCTCCGTTCCCGCCCGCAGGTCCGCAGCGAGTTCTCCCTGAAGAGCCACGCCGACCTGGACGCCATGATCCACGCCATCCGCCGCATCGTGCCGCTGGCGCAGGGCACCATGACGGGGCTCGCCATCAGGTACACCATCGACGTGGCCTTCACCGCCGACCAGGGCGACAGGTCAAAGGTCAGGCTCGCCGTCCGTGGGCTCGGAGCTCCGCCCCCCGGCCCCGCCCCGTCACACGCCCGCTCTCCCGCAGGTGCCGAACGTCGCCGTGATCGTGACGGACGGGCGGCCGCAGGACCGCGTCGCCGAGGTGGCGGCCGAGGCCCGCGGGAGGGGCGTGGAGATCTACGCGGTGGGCGTGGCCAGGGCTGACATGGCGTCGCTGAGGGCCATGGCCTCGCCGCCCTTTGAGGACCACGTCTTCCTGGTCGAGTCCTTCGACCTCATTCACCAGTTTGGACTCCAGTTCCAGGACAAGCTGTGTGGTGAGACTGGGAAGACCCCCTCTGTCCCAGTATGACCAGTATATTAACCCTCTCTGTCCCAGTATAACCAGTCCTCTACCCTCTCTGTCCCAGTATAACCAGTCCTCTACCCCCTCTGTCCCAGTATGACCAGTCCTCTACCCTCTCTGTCCCAGTATAACCAGTCCTCTACCCCCTCTGTCCCAGTATAACCAGTCCTCTACCCTCTCTGTCCCAGTATGACCAGTCCTCTACCCTCTGTCCCAGTATAACCAGTCCTCTACCCTCTGTCCCAGTATAACCAGTCCTCTACCCCCTCTGTCCCAGTATAACCAGTCCTCTACCCTCTCTGTCCCAGTATAACCAGTCCTCTACCCCCTCTGTCCCAGTATAACCAGTCCTCTACCCTCTCTGTCCCAGTATACCCAGTATATTAACCCCTCTGTCCCAGTATAACCAGTCCTCTACCCTCTCGATGTGCTTATGCCCCGCCCCCCAGGTGTGGACCTGTGTGTGGACTCAGACCATGGGTGTGACCAGGTGTGTGAGAGCTCTCCGGGCTCGTACCGCTGCAGCTGTCTGCCTGGATTCACCCTGGAGCAGGACGGCACCACCTGCACAGGTGGGACACGCCCCTTTGGGGGAGGAGCCTGCCGCTGGTGGGCCTGTGGGTGTTTGTGTGTTCTCCTGGCACTGACCTGTATCTGTGTGTGTGTGTGTGTGTGTGTGTGTGTGTGTGTGTGTGTGTTCCAGCTGTGGACCTGTGCTCTGAGGGGAACCACGACTGTCAGCACATCTGCATCTCATCTCCAGGCTCCTTCACCTGCAGCTGTAGAGACGGATTCATGCTGAACGAGGACCTGAAGACCTGCTCAGGTGAGTGAGTGTGTGTGTGTGAGAGTGTGAGTGTTTGTGTGAGTGTGTGAGTAGAGGGGATTCACCAGAGGGGATGAATGGAGTGGTAACACTGAATTGTAATGACTTCTCAGTGAATAACAAAGCCACACCCCCTGTCTCACTAAACACACCTGAGATGAGTCAGACAGACAGGGAGAGCACACACACACACAGATACACACACACATATATACAAACTCACTCACACAGACACACATACACAAATGCACACATAAACACACACATACAAATACACACATAAACACATACACACACTCACTCACAAACACAAACACACACACACACAAAATACACTAAGACAAATTGATAAAAACCTGTGTGTGTGTGTGTGTGTGGCTGTGTGTGTGGTTGTGTGTGTGTGTGTGTGTGTGTTGCAGCCATTGACCTGTGCTCTGAGGGGAAACACGACTGTGAACACATCTGCATCAGCGCTCCTGGAGTGTTCACCTGTGACTGCAACGAAGGATACACACTCAATGAAGATGAGAAGACCTGCACACGTTAGTCATGCTGACACACACACCCACACACACACACACACACACACACACTCACACACAGGACGCACCACCCAACCCATTATAATTCAACTCTGACCCTTTCTGTGTGTGTGTGTGTGTGTGTGTGTGTGTCCAGCTGTGGACCTGTGCTCTGAGGGGAACCACGACTGTCAGCACATCTGCATCTCATCTCCAGGCTCCTTCACCTGCAGCTGTAGAGACGGATTCATGCTGAACGAGGACCTGAAGACCTGCTCAGGTGAGTGAGTGTGTGTGTGTGAGAGTGTGAGTGTTTGTGTGAGTGTGTGTGAGTGTGTGTGAGTTTGTGAGTATGAGTGTTTGTGTGAGTGTGTGTGTGTGTATGAGTGAGTGTGTGTGTGAGCGTGTGTGTGTGTGAGTATGAGTGTGTGAGTGAGTGTGTGTGTGTGTGAGTATGAGTGTGTGTGAGTGTGTGTGTGTGTGTGAGTGTGTGTGTGCTGACCGTGTGTGTCTCCAGATGTGGACCTGTGTAACTCGGTGGAACACGGCTGTGAGCATCAGTGTGTGAGCGTTCCCGGCTCGTTCTACTGCGTCTGTCCGGAGGGACGATCGCTGCAGGAGGACGGGAAGAGCTGCGGCAGTAAGTCCAAGGCCACGTAATCCAGAATAATCCAGATCTGGGGTGAGGTCCACCTGAGGGCTGGTGGGCGTGTCCTCCCACTGAGGGGGTGTGGGCTTGAACCTGTCCTCCGTCAGCCTGCAGGTCTGCCAACATCGACCTGGTTCTCCTGATCGACGGGTCCAAGAGCGTTCGTCCACAGAACTTTGAGCTGGTCAAGAAGTTCGTGAACCAGGTGAGGTTAGGATTAGGATTAGGATTATGATCATGGAGAGCCCTCACCCCCCTTCCCCCCCACAGGTGGTGGACTCCCTGGACGTGTCTCCTCAGGGGACCAGGGTGGGCCTGGTCCAGTACTCCAGCCGGGTCAGGACCGAGTTCCCTCTCAACATGTTCCACACGGCCGAGGACATCAAGGCCGCCGTCCTGAAGGTGGGTCCAGTGGGACGGCGATCCGGACCGAGACCCTGATCCAGCTCCGGTTCTGGTGCCTCCCCAGGTGGACTACATGGAGAAGGGCACCATGACGGGCCTGGCCCTCAAGCACATGCTGGAGAACAGCTTCTCGGAGGCGGAGGGCGCCCGCCCCCACAGCGCAACATCCCCCGCGTGGGGCTGGTCTTCACCGACGGGCGCTCCCAGGACGACATCACCGAGTACGCCAGGAAGGCCAAGGACGCCGGTGAGGCTGCTGGGCGCGGCGGGAGGTAGGCCGGGCCGGCGTGGCGCCCGTCTCAGGGCGCCGTTGGTCTCCACCCGCAGGTGTCACCATGTACGCCGTGGGCGTCGGCAAAGCCGTGGAGGAGGAGCTCCGCCAGATCGCCTCAGAGCCCGCCGACAAACACTTCTACTACACCGCCGACTTCACCGCCATCAGCAACATCGCCGAGAACCTCAAACTCAACGTGTGCCCGGGTACGTCTCCAACCTGCCCCCGACCCTGACCTGACCCTCAACGACCCTGACCTGACCACCATGACCCTCCTGACCCTGATCTGACCCTGAATAACCCCAACCTACCTCGACTGACCCCAACGTGACCCTGAACGACCCTGACTCCAATCCCCTGACCCTGACCTGACCCCGACTGACCCCGACCCTAAACTGATCCCCTCAAACACGAAAAGGTCGCCCACCTCGGTGACCCCAGTGTGACCTATGAGGGGTTCTTAAAATTTGAATCTTGGACATCCTTGAGTTGTCCTTCAGAGGTCACCTCAGACACCTGATGAGGTCACGTTTAGTTTGGTCCTGACGGGGACCCTTCTGCCCCCTAGTGGCCACAGTAGAGAACAGCTCAGCTCCCTGAAGGTCAGAGGGGTCAGAGTTGAAGGTGTGTGTGTGTGTGTGTGTGTGTGTGTGTGTGTGTCCTGCAGAGGAGAGTCAGGGTGAGCTGGAGGTGAAGGACCCGTGTGCGTGTGACAGCCTGGTGCAGTTCCAGCGGGCCACCATCAGCAGCCTGGAGCAGCTCAGCCTCAAACATATCCTTCTGCACGGTGCCCCCGTACACCGCCCCGTACCCCCCCATACCGCCCCGTACACCCCCCCGTACCCCCCCATACCCCCGTACACCCCCCATACCCCCATACCCCCCGTACACCCCCCGGTACACCCCCGTACACCCCCCATACCCCCGTACCCCCGTACCCCCCATACACCCCCCGTACACCCCCCATACCCCCGTACCCCCCCCATACCCCCCATACACCCCCCATACCCCCGTACCCCCGTACACCCCCCATACCCCCCATACCCCCCGTACACCCCCGTACACCCCCCCATACCCCCCGTACACCCCCCGTACCCCCCATACCCCCGTACACCCCCCCATACCCCCCATACCCCCCCGTACACCCCCCGTACACCCCCGTACACCCCCCATACCCCCCGTACCCCCGTACCCCCCCCATACACCCCCCGTACCCCCGTACACCCCCATACCCCCCGTACCCCCCATACACCCCCCATACCCCCCGTACCCCCGTACCCCCTGTACACCCCCCCCGTACCCCCCGTACCCCCCTGTACACCCCCCGCCCCCCCGTACACCC
This sequence comes from Lagocephalus sceleratus, assembly GCA_911728415.1. NCBI lineage: Eukaryota > Metazoa > Chordata > Actinopteri > Tetraodontiformes > Tetraodontidae > Lagocephalus > Lagocephalus sceleratus. Next base: position 13,418,407 of record CAJVRN010000011.1, on the reverse strand, counting down.
CCGTACCCCGATGCAGCCTTAACCACCCTCACTGGCTGGGATGACCTCACGCCTGGAGCATCTGGAGAACCAGCTCCTGTCCAGGAAGTGACCCTCAGGGCGGCGCTGACCGAGGGGGAGGGGTCAGCCATCAGAGAGGAGCAGCGCGTCCAGGCGGCGTCTTCTTTAATCGGCTAATCTGAATAAAGCATGTTTTGAAGGGAGCAGAAGAAGATGACCTCTCTTTAACCTCTGCCAGACAGAAGGTCAGGGGTCAGGGGTCAGGGGTCACGACCCTCAGCCCCAGCTGCTCTGGTCTCCACCATGTGTGATGATCATGTTCTTCTGATGGAGATGAAGGGCTGATGGTGACATCACCTTATTATTCTGATCAGATTACTCCATCAGTAAAAAAGGAAACTAAAATATAATCTGTAATCTGTCCTAATCCCGTCAGACCACGCCCACCGACTGACCGCCCAGTCACCATGGCGACCATTGTCCTAAATGTATTCCTCTGATGTTTGTCATGTTTTTTATACTCTGAAATAAAATAAACCAGAAAACTGAAACTTTAAACGAACGTATTTGTACAGACCTGAATGTAGTCAGAAGCTCCTGAGAGGATCACCTGATGATGGGTCAGACGGGGGAAGACCAGAGGTTCAAACTCCCTTCAGGATGATCTTCTGCTGACAGACGTTGGTTCTTTGGGGGTTTGAGGCTGATGATGATGATGGTGATCGTGATGATGATGATTATGATGGTGATGGTGACAGTGTTGATGGTGGTAATGATGATGATGGTGATGATGATGGTGATGATGGTGATGATGATGGTGATGATGATGATGATGATGGTGATGATGATGATGATGATGGTGATGATGGTGATGATGGTGATGATGATGATGGTGATGATGTTGATG
>CAJVRN010000011.1:13410000-13415000 GCA_911728415.1 Lagocephalus sceleratus | reverse complement strand
TACACATAAAAACAGTTAAAACCTCACCTGTCCCTCAGATCAGCCACGTTGCTGTGTGTATCTCCCCCTGCTCTGTCACCGTGACTAAAACCTCCTCGTGTCCCCACTGCTGTTTGAAGGCTTCCAGGTTCTCAGTGGCTTTGTAGAAGCAGAACTCCAGATTCAGGCGCACCCTCACGTTCTGCTTCCACAAAGCCACCGCGTCACATGCCGTTCCATTTTTAATCCTGTCCCTCCTGGTCAGATAGATGGCAAGTTTAGCCTCACTTACTAGAAAATGTAGAAGCTGGCATTTCCCCCTTCCTGCCCTCTTGTGCCTCACAGATCAAAACAGCAGCGGGAGCAGACGAAAAGAGACAGAGACAGAGACACACAGAGAGACAGAGAGACACAAAGAGAGACAGAGACACACAGAGAGACAGAGAGACATACAGACACACAGATGCACACACAGAGACAGAGACATGGACACACAGATGCATAGAGAGACAAAAATGTACAGTGACACAGAAACACAAACACACATAGACAGAGACAGAAAAAAAGAGACAAAGACACACAAAGACTCAGAGGAATACACAGTTAAAGACAAAGACGTGTCTTTTTTAGGGAGACACAGAGAGACACAAAGAGACACAGACAACACAGAGAGACACAGACAACACAGAGAGACACAGACACACAGATACACAGAGAGACACAGAGAGACACACACAGATACACAGAGAGACACAGAGATACACACAGAGACAGAGAGAGACTAAGACACACAAAGAGAGACAGATACACACAGAAGGAGACAGAGACATGCAGATACTAGCAGAGAGACACAGAGAATCATAAAATAGAGTGAGACAAAGATACACACACAGCCAAACACACACATACAGTAATAAACCTTTGATTTGGTTATATAATATCATCTAAAATTTAATTTAAACTTCATCTTTAGTGCTGCCAAAACCATGATGAAGACTTCATGATGACTAATAAAGAGGTGAAGATGCAACAATCCACTACAACACTCCTCCGCCCACACACACAAACACACACACCCACGTGGAGTCCCTGGCGGTTCCAGGCGACAATAAATGAAGACTTTAGCTGCCTCTGGCTCCAGTTGTGCCTCCTCAGTCATGTTAACACGTTTCTGAGGTATCGACAACTTGTACAGCTGGAGGGTCCAGACCTGGTTTAATGTTGAGGTTAGAACTGGGTTAGGAGAGGTCAGAGGTCAGGGGGTCAGGGGGTTAGGTAGGATGGGTCTGGGTCAGGGGGTTAGGTAGGATGGGTCAGAGGTCAGAGGGTTATGTAGGATGGGTCAGAGGTCAGGGGGTCAGGTATGATGTTTCGGGTAAAGGGCCGAGTAATGCAACGGCTATGAAGGTCCTCACAAAGATAAATGTAGAAGGATGTGTATGTGCATGTGTGTGTGTGTGTGTATGTGTGTGTATGTGTGTGTGTGTGTGTGAGTGTGTGTGTGCATGTGTGTGTGTGTGTCTGTGTGTTAGAGATAAATGATGTGATAAAAGTCTCTCCTCTCTTTCAGAGCTGAAGCGGCAGTTTGCTCCCAAAGGTAAATGAAGATGCTGTGACCTTGTTAACGTCGTGTATCATCAGGTCTGTTTGACATTAACTTCACCTTGTCCTCCTTTTTTACATCCTCTGTCAGTCATGAGCATGCCGGCCATTACTGCCGCTGCCTCCAACCTTTCTGTGACGGTGGAGTATCGAGACTCCGTCAGCAAAGCGGTAGCCAAAAACGTGATTGTGGTGTTTCTCGGCATCTCCATCAACTACGTCAACGCTGGACTCATTCGGACCTTCCAGAGACACCAGGTAGGAGGAGCCGAGCCCTGCGGGGGGGTTCCTGGAGGTTATCGGGGATCGTTACTGAGATGCTGCTTTGACGTGACTCCCTTAAATCATCAGTCAATTCAAATGTGTAAGTTGTGATGATGTTCAGGAGCCCAGAGACAGGTGAGTTTAGGTTCAAACGTGATCTCCTGGATCATTAACAACATGTTAACACATGTTAATATCACATTAATATCACGTTATTACCACATTAATCCCTAGTTAATATGGGGTTAATACCATCTTATTACCACGCTAAACCCTCATTAATATCAGGTTCATACCATGTTAATACAACATTAATACATGTTAATATGGGGTTCATACCATGTTAATACCACATTAATACATGTTAATATGGGGTTCATACCATGTTAATACCACATTAATACATGTTAATATGGGGTTCATACCATGTTAATACCACATTAATACATGTTAATATGGGGTTCATACCATGTTAATACCACATTAATACATGTTAATATGGGGTTCATATCGTGTTAATACCACATTAATACATGTTAATATGGGGTTCATATCGTGTTAATACCACATTAATACATGTTAATATGGGGTTCATATCGTGTTAATACCACATTAATACATGTTAATATGGGGTTCATACTGTGTTAATACCACATTAATACATGGTTAATATCACTCCGCCCCCAGGTCTTCTACACCAACCCTCGCTACATCCTGTTCTTTCACCTGGTGGTCAATGACATGATGCAGGTGATGCTGACCATGGCGCTCTTCATCATCAGCTACGTCCTGTACCGGATCACCGTGTCCTTCTGCTGCATCTTCATCCTTCTGGCGCTCTTCACCACCGAGAACACGCCCCTCAACCTGGCCTGCATGGCACTGGAGTGCTACATCGCCATCTGCTTCCCGCTACGCCACGCCCAGATCTGCACCGTCAGGAGGACGCTGATGCTGGTGGGGCTCATCTGGGCCACCAGCATCTTGTCCATCCTGCCCGACCTCTTTGTCACCTTGGCCACGCAGCCGCTGGAGTTCTTCCGCTCGCGGGTGTTCTGCCTGCGGGAGACCGCCTTCCCCAACGCCCACATCATCAAGAAGCGGGACGTGACCTACATCGTGTACCTGGTCATCGTCTGGTTCATCATCTTCTACACCTACTTCAGAATCTTGTTCACGGCGAAGACGGCCGGCCGGGACGGCAGGAAGGCCCGGAACACCATCATCCTCCACGGCTTCCAGGTGCTGCTGTGCATGGCCACGTACGCGGAGCCGCTGCTCAAGCAGGCGCTGCTGCTCTGGTTTCCCAGGAATTACTCCGACTCCCTGTTCGCCTGCTACATCATCGTCCAAATTCTGCCCCGATCCATCAGCCCCATCATCTACGGCGTGAGAGACAAGACCTTCAGGAGGTACCTGAAGAGGAACCTCCTCTGTCGGACTCCAATCCAGGGATTATAATCCAGAGGGATTAGACTGGCCCCTGAGTCACTGAGTTGTTCTGATTATTTGCCTTGAACATTGAACACTTTGAAACCATCTGAGTTTGACCTGTGACCTGAAAATAATCAACAACACAATAAACACAAAGACTGAAACGTGTTTCTTTATTGTCTCTGGAAATCAAAGCCCTATTAAACCAGAATATTGATGATGATAATGATGATGATGATGATGGTGATGATGATGATGGTGATGATGATGATGAGGATGATGATGATGATGATGATGATGATGATGATGATGATGATGATGGTAATGATGATGGTGATGATGATGGTGATGATGATGATGATGATGATGGTGTTGATGGTGATGATGATGACGGTGATGATGGTGATGATGATGATGATGATGATGATGATGATGGTGATGATGGTGATGGTGATGATGATGATGATGATGGTGATGATGGTGGTGATGATGATGATGATGATGGTGATGATGATGGCGATGATGATGATGATGGTGATGATGATGGCGATAATCATGATGATGATGGTGATGATGATGATGATGCAGATGGTGAAGAGGATGATAATGATATGAGTGATGATGATGATGATGATGGTGATGTTGATGTTGATGGTGATGATGATGATGATGATGGTGATGATGATGATGGTGGTGATGATAATCATGATGATGATGACGATGATGGTGATGATGATGACGATGATGCTGATGGTGATGATGATGATTGTGATGTTGGTAGTGATTGTGGTGATGATGATGAATATGATGATGATGGTGATGATGGTGATGATGGTGATGATGATTTTGATGGTGATGATGATGATGATGGTAGTGATGATAATCATGATGGTGATGATGGTGATGATGGTGGTGATGATGGTGATGATGGTGATGATGATGGAGGTGATGGTGGTGATTATGATGATGATGATGGTGATGATGGTGCTGATGATGGCGATGATGATGATGATGATGGTGGTGATTGTGATGATGATGGTGGTGATGATGGTGATGATGGTGATGTTGGTGGTGATGATGGTGATGATGATGATGATGATGATGGTGATGTTGGTGGTGATGATGGTGATGATGATGATGATGATGATGATGATGATTATGAAGATTATGGTGACTGTGTTGATGGTGGTGATGAAGGGTTATTTTTCATCATCTCCTACCTTACTCTGCTCGACTCCCTTCAGTGTGATCTTCTGCTGACAGACGTTGGTTCTTTGGGGGTTTGAGGCTGAAGTTTTGGGAGGAGAACCTTCTGGGACTGGAACACAGAAGCATCTGAGCTGAAAGAGCAGCTCCACTGGGACCAGTGTCTCCAGTCTGTTCAACAACACAGTTCCCCACCTTGACCTTTTCCTCAAGTTCTCCGTTGGGCTTCTGCAGCGTCTGATGCAACATGGAGGACGACTGGTGTGTTGGTTTGGTCTGGTTTGTCTCACAAGAGTTGGTTTGTTTGTCACAGAAGCTCATTAACTTCTCACATCATCAGAAACAGATGAGAGAAGGTCAAAGCTAACGAGCTGCTCCCACCCGCACCTTAACGACAAACGTTCCTCAGAAGACGCGTCTAATGATCCCTCTGATGCTGCCTGGGTGACCTTTACTGAGCAGCCTAATGAGGGTCCAGGAGACGCCTGCTGCTCCTCACACTGATCACTTCCTCT
>CAJVRN010000011.1:13382500-13402500 GCA_911728415.1 Lagocephalus sceleratus | reverse complement strand
AGGCTTCATCCACACCTTCTGCAAACACCAGGTGGGTGTTGATCTTTGAGGGACCACACTCTTCCTCAGCCTGAACAGACCCGACCCGACAACCTTCAGCATCCAGGAGCAGCAACACTTCTTCACCCTCAGGATGGTTGATTAAAGAAGTCAGATAATTCGTTAGAAGCTTTGTGATGAATTCCTCCTGATTAATGGCATTTTAGTCACTTCACAATGTTTGGCTTTTAGGAGACGACTGAACAGATGAGAACATTCTGGCCTCAAATGTCCCTCACTAAAGTCCAGAGCTGTTTCAGTTCTGGGTCGTTTGGAGGCAGAAGGTCTGGAGGGGTTCAGCAGGACATCGTGTGAGCGTAGGACATCATCCCACACCTCATAAAAGCACCTTCTGCTTCTCCTGCAGATCTTCTACATGAACCCCCGCTACATCCTCTTCATCCACCTGGTGATGAACGACCTGATCCAGGTGAACATGACCATCATCCTGTTCGTCCTCAGCTACACCATCTACAGCATGAACATCTGCCTGTGCTGGTTTATCCTCCTGCTGGCGCTCTTCACCACCGAGAACACGCCCCTCAACCTGGCCTGCATGGCGCTGGAGTGCTACATCTCCGTCTGCTTCCCGCTGCACCACCTCCAGATCTGCACCGTCAGGAGGACGCTGCTGCTGCTGGGGCTCATCTGGACCGCCACCGTGCTCTCCTGCACCTCCGAGCTGGTGCTCACCTTGGCCACCCAGCACCTGTCTGTGGTCCACTCCCGGGTCTTCTGCCTCCGGCACACGGCCTTCCCCCACCCCGCCATCCTGAAGAAGAGGGACATCACCTACGCGCTGCTCCTGGTGCTCGTCTGGCTCACCATGTTCTACACCTACGTCAGGATTCTGCTGGCAGCCAAAACGGCCAGCAAGGACCCGAAGAAGGCCAGGAGCAACATCATCATCCACAGCATCCAGATGCTGCTGTGCATGGCCTCCTACCTGACCCCGGCCCTGAAGAACGTCCTGCAGCGCTGGTTCCCCCACAACTTCACCGACACCCTGTTCGCCTCCTACATCATGGTGCAGATCCTGCCGCGCTCCATCAGCCCCATCATCTATGGCGTGAGAGACAAGACCTTCAGGAGGTACCTGAAAAGGAACCTCTTCTGTAGGACTCTAGTTTAGGGATTATAATCTACAGGGATTAAACTGGTCCCTAAAAGAGAATGAGTGTTTCTGATTATTTGCCTTCAATAATGAACACTTTTAAACCATCTGCGATTGACCTCTGACCTGAAAATAATCAACAACACAATAAACATCAAAGACTGAAACATGTTTCTTTATTTTCTCTGGAAATCAAAGCCCTATTAAACCAGAATATTGATGATGATGATGATGATGATGATGCTGATGATGATGGTGATGATGATGATGATGATGATGATGATGGTGATGATGATAATGATAATGATGGTGATGGTGATGGTGATGGTGATGATGATGGTGATGATGATGATGATGATGATGATGATGATGATAATGATGATGATGATGATGGTAATTATGATGATGGTGATGATGATGATGATGATGATGATGATGATGGTGATGATGGTGATGATGATGATGATGATGATGGTGATGATAATGATAATGATGATGATGATGATGATGATGGTGATGATGATGATGATTATGATGGTGATGATGGTAATGAGGATGATGATGGTGATGATGAAGATGATGATGATGGTCATGGTGATGCTGATGGTGATGATGATGCTGATAATGACGGTGTTGATGATGATGATGGTGATGGTGATGGTGATGGTGATGGTGATGATGGTGATGATGATGGTGATGATGATGATGATGATTATGATGATGATGATGGTGGTGACGATGGTGGTGATGATGGTGATGATGATAATGATAATGATGATGATGGTGATGATGATGGTGATGATGATGATGATGATGGTGATGATGATGATGGTGATGATGAAGATGATGGTGATGATGATGATGATGATGATGATGATGATGATGATGATGATGGTGATGATGATGATGGTGATGATGAAGATGATGATGGTGATGATGATGATGTTGGTGATGGTGATGATGGTGAAGATGATGGTGGTGGTGATGTTGATGATGTTGATGATGATTATGATGATGATGATGATGATGGTGATGATGATGGTGATGATCATGATTGTGATGTTGATGATGATGATGATGGTGATGATAGTGACGATGATGATGGTGGTGATGATGATGATGATGATGATTATGATGATGATGGTGATGATGATGGTGATGATGATGGTGATGATGGTGATGATGATGATTATGATGATGATGATGATGGTGGTGACGATGGTGGTGATGATGGTGATGATGATAATGATAATGATGATGATGGTGATGATGATGATGATGGTGATGATGATGATGGTGATGATGAAGATGATGATGGTGATGATGATGATTTTGGTGATGTGATGATGGTGAAGATGATGGTGATGATGATGGTGATGATGATGGTGGTGATGTTGATGATGATGATGATTATGATGATAATGATGATGATGATGATGATGGTAATGATGATGATGATGATGATGGTGATGATAATGATGATGATGATGATTGTGATGATCGTGATGATGATGATGATGGTGGTGGTGATGATGGTGATGATGATGATGATGCTGATCGTGATGATGATGATGATTATGATGGTGATGGTGACAGTGTTGATGGTGGTAATGATGATGATGATGATGGTGATGAAGGGTTATTTTTCATCATCTCCTACCTTACTCTGCAACTCCCTTCAGCATGATCTTCTGCTGACAGACGTTGGTTCTTTGGGGGTTTGAGGCTGAAGTTTTGGGAGGAGAACCTTCTGGGACTGGAACACAGAAGCATCTGAGCTGAAAGAGCAGCTCCACTGGGACCAGTGTCTCCAGTCTGATCAACAACACGGTTCCCCACCTTGACCTTTTCCTCAAGTTCTCCATTGGGCTTCTGCAGCTTCTGATGCAACATGGAGGACGACTGGTGTGTTGGTTTGGTCTGGTTTGTCTCACAAGAGTTGGTTTGTTTGTCACAGAAGCTCATTAACTTCTCACATCATCAGAAACAGATGAGAGAAGGTCAAAGCTAACGAGCTGCTCCCACCCGCACCTTAACGACAAACGTTCCTCAGAAGACGCGTCTAATGATCCCTCTGATGCTGCCTGGGTGACCTTTACTGAGCAGCCTAATGAGGGTCCAGGAGACGCCTGCTGCTCCTCACACTGATCACTTCCTCTTGACCTGAGTGGAAAAGAGGACAAGGTCACCCCAGGCAGAGGTCAGAGGTCACAGAGACAAAGAGACAAAGACACACACACAGAGAAAGAGATACACACAGAGACACAGAGACAGACGCAGAACAACAGAGAGAGACACAGAGAGACACAGAGACACAGATAGAAAAAAGAGACACAAAGACACAGAGAGACACAGAGAGAGACACAGAGACACAGATAGGAAAAGAGACACAAAGACACACAGAGACACAGAGAGAGACACAGAGACACAAATAGAAAAAAGAGCACAAAGACACACGGAGATACAGAGACACAAATAGAAAAAAGAGACATAGAGACAGACAGAGACACAGAGAGAGACACAGAGACACAGATAGAAAAAAGAGACAGAGACAGAGATACAGAGAGAGACATTGAGACAAACATAGAAAAAAGTGACACAGAGACAGAGATACAGAGAGAGACATTGAGACACAGATAGAAAAAAGAGACATAGAGACACAGAGAGATACATGCAGATACCAGCAGAAAGACACAGAGAATCAAAAAGATACAAAGATACACTCACATTCACACACACACGTTGGAAACGTGAGAACATGGCTGGTCCTCACAAGAGAGGTGTGTTTGAGGCTTCAGGTTAGAGTTAGTTTAGGTCAGGGGTCAGGGTTCAGGGTTAAGACCCAGAAGTCAGGGTTAAGGGGTTGATCATGTCTGAGAGTCCTCACAAGGACAGAAGTATGAGGGTGTGAACGAATTTCTCATTATGATTAAAAGAGCATAACAAGGCCAAAACAGTCATCAGAATAAAAAATAGAGACAATAAAAGAGAACAACTATTTACTTCAACTATCAGTTATTAGATTGATGCTGAATGCAACACATACAGACACACACACACACACACACACACCACACACACAGATACACAGACACACACTCACACACGTGGAGTCCCTGGCGGATTCTGTCCTATCAGACAGAATTCAGAATTCAAAAGGTTTTAAAATAAATGATTAAATGATTACGTCACTCGTCTGGTTACTGTTTGAGGAACTGAATCCACACAGGACACACAAACATCGTGTCAGTCTCTGACTCCCTGAACGCATCATCAGACTGTATATACAGCGGATGTCTGCTGCATTCACTGACCTCCGGCTGGTGAAGCTGCTGGTGAGTTCAAACCCTCAACCTGATTTGTAAATGTGTAAACGTGTTCTCCAACGTCTCTAAGGTCTCCTCAGGTTGAATATTTCTTTTATCCGTTGGAGAGCCCAGACATGAATGCCTCAGCAGCCAACGTGAGCGCGGTCGGACCTTCCCGGGATTCCTTCGCCAAAGCCGTGACCAAGAACGTGATCGTTCTGCTTCTGGGGCTCTTCATCAACTACATCAACCGAGGCTTCATCCACACCTTCTGCAAACACCAGGTGGGTGTTGATCTTTGAGGGACCACACTCTTCCTCAGCCTGAACAGACCCGACCCGACAACCTTCAGCATCCAGGAGCAGCAACACTTCTTCACCCTCAGGATGGTTGATTAAAGAAGTCAGATAATTCGTTAGAAGCTTTGTGATGAATTCCTCCTGATTAATGGCATTTTAGTCACTTCACAATGTTTGGCTTTTAGGAGACGACTGAACAGATGAGAACATTCTGGCCTCAAATGTCCCTCACTAAAGTCCAGAGCTGTTTCAGTTCTGGGTCGTTTGGAGGCAGAAGGTCTGGAGGGGTTCAGCAGGACATCGTGTGAGCGTAGGACATCATCCCACACCTCATAAAGCACCTTCTGCTTCTCCTGCAGATCTTCTACATGAACCCCCGCTACATCCTCTTCATCCACCTGGTGATGAACGACCTGATCCAGGTGAACATGACCATCATCCTGTTCGTCCTCAGCTACACCATCTACAGCATGAACATCTGCCTGTGCTGGTTTATCCTCCTGCTGGCGCTCTTCACCACCGAGAACACGCCCCTCAACCTGGCCTGCATGGCGCTGGAGTGCTACATCTCCGTCTGCTTCCCGCTGCACCACCTCCAGATCTGCACCGTCAGGAGGACGCTGCTGCTGCTGGGGCTCATCTGGACCGCCACCGTGCTCTCCTGCACCTCCGAGCTGGTGCTCACCTTGGCCACCCAGCACCTGTCTGTGGTCCACTCCCGGGTCTTCTGCCTCCGGCACACGGCCTTCCCCACCCCCGCCATCCTGAAGAAGAGGGACATCACCTACGCGCTGCTCCTGGTGCTCGTCTGGCTCACCATGTTCTACACCTACGTCAGGATTCTGCTGGCAGCCAAAACGGCCAGCAAGGACCCGAAGAAGGCCAGGAGCAACATCATCATCCACAGCATCCAGATGCTGCTGTGCATGGCCTCCTACCTGACCCCGGCCCTGAAGAACGTCCTGCAGCGCTGGTTCCCCACAACTTCACCGACACCCTGTTCGCCTCCTACATCATGGTGCAGATCCTGCCGCGCTCCATCAGCCCCATCATCTATGGCGTGAGAGACAAGACCTTCAGGAGGTACCTGAAAAGGAACCTCTTCTGTAGGACTCTAGTTTAGGGATTATAATCTACAGGGATTAAACTGGTCCCTAAAAGAGAATGAGTGTTTCTGATTATTTGCCTTCAATAATGAACACTTTTAAACCATCTGCGATTGACCTCTGACCTGAAAATAATCAACAACACAATAAACATCAAAGACTGAAACATGTTTCTTTATTTTCTCTGGAAATCAAAGCCCTATTAAACCAGAATATTGATGATGATGATGATGATGATGATGCTGATGATGATGGTGATGATGATGATGATGATGATGATGATGGTGATGATGATAATGATAATGATGGTGATGGTGATGGTGATGGTGATGATGATGGTGATGATGATGATGATGATGATGATGATAATGATGATGATGATGATGGTAATTATGATGATGGTGATGATGATGATGATGATGATGATGATGATGATGGTGATGATGGTGATGATGATGATGATGATGATGGTGATGATAATGATAATGATGATGATGATGATGATGATGGTGATGATGATGATGATTATGATGGTGATGATGGTAATGAGGATGATGATGGTGATGATGAAGATGATGATGATGGTCATGGTGATGCTGATGGTGATGATGATGCTGATAATGACGGTGTTGATGATGATGATGGTGATGGTGATGGTGATGGTGATGGTGATGATGGTGATGATGATGGTGATGATGATGATGATGATTATGATGATGATGATGGTGGTGACGATGGTGGTGATGATGGTGATGATGATAATGATAATGATGATGATGGTGATGATGATGGTGATGATGATGATGATGATGGTGATGATGATGATGGTGATGATGAAGATGATGGTGATGATGATGATGATGATGATGATGATGATGATGATGATGATGGTGATGATGATGATGGTGATGATGAAGATGATGATGGTGATGATGATGATGTTGGTGATGGTGATGATGGTGAAGATGATGGTGGTGGTGATGTTGATGATGTTGATGATGATTATGATGATGATGATGATGATGGTGATGATGATGGTGATGATCATGATTGTGATGTTGATGATGATGATGATGGTGATGATAGTGACGATGATGATGGTGGTGATGATGATGATGATGATGATTATGATGATGATGGTGATGATGATGGTGATGATGATGGTGATGATGGTGATGATGATGATTATGATGATGATGATGATGATGGTGGTGACGATGGTGGTGATGATGGTGATGATGATAATGATAATGATGATGATGGTGATGATGATGATGATGGTGATGATGATGATGGTGATGATGAAGATGATGATGGTGATGATGATGATTTTGGTGATGTGATGATGGTGAAGATGATGGTGATGATGATGGTGATGATGATGGTGGTGATGTTGATGATGATGATGATTATGATGATAATGATGATGATGATGATGATGGTAATGATGATGATGATGATGATGGTGATGATAATGATGATGATGATGATTGTGATGATCGTGATGATGATGATGATGGTGGTGGTGATGATGGTGATGATGATGATGATGCTGATCGTGATGATGATGATGATTATGATGGTGATGGTGACAGTGTTGATGGTGGTAATGATGATGATGATGATGGTGATGAAGGGTTATTTTTCATCATCTCCTACCTTACTCTGCAACTCCCTTCAGCATGATCTTCTGCTGACAGACGTTGGTTCTTTGGGGGTTTGAGGCTGAAGTTTTGGGAGGAGAACCTTCTGGGACTGGAACACAGAAGCATCTGAGCTGAAAGAGCAGCTCCACTGGGACCAGTGTCTCCAGTCTGATCAACAACACGGTTCCCCACCTTGACCTTTTCCTCAAGTTCTCCATTGGGCTTCTGCAGCTTCTGATGCAACATGGAGGACGACTGGTGTGTTGGTTTGGTCTGGTTTGTCTCACAAGAGTTGGTTTGTTTGTCACAGAAGCTCATTAACTTCTCACATCATCAGAAACAGATGAGAGAAGGTCAAAGCTAACGAGCTGCTCCCACCCGCACCTTAACGACAAACGTTCCTCAGAAGACGCGTCTAATGATCCCTCTGATGCTGCCTGGGTGACCTTTACTGAGCAGCCTAATGAGGGTCCAGGAGACGCCTGCTGCTCCTCACACTGATCACTTCCTCTTTCCCCTCAGGACCACCACAAATGTCAGCAGGTCCCTGAAGACGTGAGTGGAAAAGAGGACAAGGTCACCCCAGGCAGAGGTCAGAGGTCACAGAGACAAAGAGACAAAGACACAGAGAGAGAGAGAGAGATACACACATAGACACAGAGACAGACGCAGAACAACAGAGAGAGACACAGAGAGACACAGAGACACAGATAGAAAAAAGAGACACAAAGACACACAGAGACACAGATAGAAAAAAGAGACACAAAGACACACAGAGACACAGAGAGACACACAGAGAGACACACAGACACACAGAGACACAGAGAGACACACAGAGAGACACACAGACACACAGAGACACACAGAGACACACAAAGAGACACACAGAGACATAGAGAGAGACAGAGAGATAGAGACACACAGACATACAGAGAGACACCAAGACATACAGAGACACAGAGATAGACACAGAGACACAGATACACACAGTGAGATAGAAACACAGCGACACACAGAGAGACAGATAGCGAGAGACAGAGACACAGAAAGAGATATTGAGTCACACAGAGCCACACATTGAGACAAAGACACACAGAGAGACACAAAGAGACAAAGAAACACAGACACACATAGACATACAGAGAGACAAAGACACACAGAGAGACAGAGAGAGACAATGACACACATAAACACAGAGAGACACAAACACACATACATAGAAAGAGAGAGACACACAAGCACACTGAGAGACAGAGACACAGAGAGAGACAGAAAGACAGAGAGAGAGACAGACACACATAGACTGAGACACAGAGCGAGACAGAAAGATACACAGCGACACAGAATGACAGACACAGAGACACACAGATATACACAGAGATACAGAGAGATAGAGACACAGAGAGACATACACAGACAAAGTGACACACACTGAGACAGAGAACCAGAGACATACAGAGACAGACACAGAGAAAGAGACAAAGACACACAGAGACACACACGGAGAGACACAGACAACACAGAGAGACACACACACAGAGACACACACACACAGAGACACACACATGCAGACAGAGACACACAGAGTGATGCAGAGAGACATAGAGACACACAGATGCACACACAAAGAGACAAAGTGACACAGAGACACAGAGATACACACAGAGACACACAGAAAGAGACAGAGACATGCAGATACTAGCAGAGAGACACAGAGAATCAAAAAGATACAGTGAGACAAAGATAGACAAAGATACACTCACATTCACACACACACGTTGGAAACGTGAGAACATGGCTGGTCCTCACAAGAGACGTGTGTTTGAGGCTTCAGGTTAGAGTTAGTTTAGGTCAGGGGTCAGGGTTCAGGGTTAAGACCCAGAAGTCAGGGTTAAGGGGTTGATCATGTCTGAGAGTCCTCACAAGGACAGAAGTATGAGGGTGTGAACGAATTTCTCATTTTGATTAAAAGAGCATAACAAGGCCAAAACAGTCATCAGAATAAAAAATAGAGACAATAAAAGAGAACAACTATTTACTTCAACTCTCAGTTATTAGATTGATGCTGAATGCAACACATACAGACACACAAGCACATACACACACACAAACACACACACCCACGTGGAGTCCCTGGCGGTTCCAGGCGACAATAAATGAAGACTTTAGCTGCCTCTGGCTCCAGTTGTGCCTCCTCAGTCATGTTAACACGTTTCTGAGGTATCGACAACTTGTACAGCTGGAGGGTCCAGACCTGGTTTAATGTTGAGGTTAGAACTGGGTTAGGAGAGGTCAGAGGTCAGGGGGTCAGGGGGTTAGGTAGGATGGGTCTGGGTCAGGGGGTTAGGTAGGATGGGTCAGAGGTCAGAGGGTTATGTAGGATGGGTCAGAGGTCAGGGGGTCAGGTAGGATGGGTCAGAGGTCAGGGGGTCAGGTATGATGTTTCGGGTAAAGGGCCGAGTAATGCAACGGCTATGAAGGTCCTCACAAAGATAAATGTAGAAGGATGTGTATGTGCATGTGTGTGTGTGTGTGTGTGTGTGTGTATGTGTGTGTATGTGTGTGTGTGTGTATGTGTGTGTGTATGTGTGTGTGTGTGTGTGTGTGTGTATGTGTGTGTGTATGTGTGTGTGTGTGCATGTGTGTGTGTGCATGTGTGTGTGTGTATGTGTGTGTATGTGTGTGTGTGCATGTGTGTGTGTGTGTGTGTATGTGTGTGTGAGTGCATGTGTGTGTGTGCATGTGTGTGCATGTGTGTGTGTGCATGTGTGTGTGTATGTGTGTGTGTATGTGTGTGTGTGCATGTGTGTGTGTGTATGTGTGTGTGTGTGTATGTGTGTGTGTGTGTCTGTGTGTTAGAGATAAATGATGTGATAAAAGTCTCTCCTCTCTTTCAGAGCTGAAGCGGCAGTTTGCTCCCAAAGGTAAATGAAGATGCTGTGACCTTGTTAACGTCGTGTATCATCAGGTCTGTTTGACATTAACTTCACCTTGACCTCCTCGCCATGTGCATTTAAATCTTCTGCCAGTCATGAGCGTGACCTCCAACCTTTCTGTGACGGTGGAGTATCGAGACTCCGTCAGCAAAGCGGTAGCCAAAAACGTGATTGTGGTGTTTCTCGGCATCTCCATCAACTACGTCAACGCTGGACTCATTCGGACCTTCCAGAGACACCAGGTAGGAGGAGCCGAGCCCTGCGGGGGGGTTCCTGGAGGTTATCGGGGATCGTTACTGAGATGCTGCTTTGACGTGACTCCCTTAAATCATCAGTCAATTCAAATGTGTAAGTTGTGATGATGTTCAGGAGCCCAGAGACAGGTGAGTTTTGGTTCAAACGTGATCTCCTGGATCATTAACAACATGTTAACACATGTTAATATCACATTAATATCACGTTATTACCACATTAATCCCTAGTTAATATGGGGTTAATACCATCTTATTACCACGCTAAACCCTCATTAATATCAGGTTCATACCATGTTAATACAACATTAATACATGTTAATATGGGGTTCATACCATGTTAATACCACATTAATACATGTTAATATGGGGTTCATACCATGTTAATACAACATTAATACATGTTAATATGGGGTTCATACCATGTTAATACCACATTAATACATGTTAATATGGGGTTCATACCATGTTAATACAACATTAATACATGTTAATATGGGGTTCATACTGTGTTAATACCACATTAATACATGTTAATATGGGGTTCATACCATGTTAATACCACATTAATACATGTTAATATGGGGTTCATACCATGTTAATACAACATTAATACATGTTAATATGGGGTTCATACTGTGTTAATACCACATTAATACATGTTAATATGGGGTTCATACCATGTTAATACCACATTAATACATGTTAATATGGGGTTCATACCATGTTAATACAACATTAATACATGTTAATATGGGGTTCATACTGTGTTAATACCACATTAATACATGTTAATATGGGGTTCATACTGTGTTAATACAACATTAATATATGTTAATATGGGGTTCATACTGTGTTAATACCACATTAATACATGGTTAATATCACTCCGTTGCTCCGCCCCCCAGGTCTTCTACACCAACCCTCGCTACATCCTGTTCTTTCACCTGGTGGTCAATGACATGATGCAGGTGATGCTGACCATGGCGCTCTTCATCATCAGCTACGTCCTGTACCGGATCACCGTGTCCTTCTGCTGGATCTTCATCATGCTGGCGGTTTTTACAGCCGAGAACACGCCCCTCAACCTGGCCTGCATGGCACTGGAGTGCTACATCGCCATCTGCTTCCCGCTACGCCACGCCCAGATCTGCACCGTCAGGAGGACGCTGATGCTGGTGGGGCTCATCTGGGCCACCAGCATCTTGTCCATCCTGCCCGACCTCTTTGTCACCTTGGCCACGCAGCCGCTGGAGTTCTTCCGCTCGCGGGTGTTCTGCCTGCGGGAGACCGCCTTCCCCAACGCCCACATCATCAAGAAGCGGGACGTGACCTACATCGTGTACCTGGTCATCGTCTGGTTCATCATCTTCTACACCTACTTCAGAATCTTGTTCACGGCGAAGACGGCCGGCCGGGACGGCAGGAAGGCCCGGAACACCATCATCCTCCACGGCTTCCAGGTGCTGCTGTGCATGGCCACGTACGCGGAGCCGCTGCTCAAGCAGGCGCTGCTGCTCTGGTTTCCCAGGAATTACTCCGACTCCCTGTTCGCCTGCTACATCATTGTCCAAATTCTGCCCCGATCCATCAGCCCCATCATCTACGGCGTGAGAGACAAGACCTTCAGGAGGTACCTGAAGAGGAACCTCCTCTGTCGGACTCCAATCCAGGGATTATAATCCAGAGGGATTAGACTGGCCCCTGAGTCACTGAGTTGTTCTGATTATTTGCCTTGAACATTGAACACTTTGAAACCATCTGAGTTTGACCTGTGACCTGAAAATAATCAAGAACACAATAAACACAAAGACTGAAACATGTTTCTTTATTGTCTCTGGAAATCAAAGCCCTCAGAGCCCTTCTTTGATGTCACCTGATCCCAACGATTTTTACAGATTTGGAACTCTCTGATGAGGCGTGAACCCAAAGAGGGTTTGATGTAATGATGTTTGTAGACATCGACGTAGACATCGTTCGTGGATCTGAACTTCCGCGATGCTTCTGCTTCTGACAGGTTCTGACGTGACCCTTACAGCAGAGGAAATGGGATTATTAATCCAGGTCAGAGGTCAGAGGTCACAGACCAGGTCTGTGTGTTGATCCTGTCTGTCTTTACAGAGATGGAAAACCTGATGGACAGATGGACGGACGGATGGATGGACAGATGGACGGACGGATAATCGTCCGAAAATCCAAAGTAAATATACGTTTATTCACCAGGTTTTAAAATAAATGATTAAATGATTACATCACTCGTCTGGTTACTGTTTGAGGAACTGAATCCACACAGGACACACAAACATCGTGTCAGTCTCTGACTCCCTGAACGCATCATCAGACTGTATATACAGCGGATGTCTGCTGCTTTCACTGACCTCCGGCTGGTGAAGCTGCTGGTGAGTTCAAACCCTCAACCTGATTTGTAAATGTGTAAACGTGTTCTCCAACATCTCCAAGGTCTCCTCAGGTTGAATATTTCTTTTATCCGCTGGAGAGCCCAGACATGAACGCCTCAGCAGCCAACGTGAGCGCGGTCGGACCTTCCCGGGATTCCTTCGCCAAAGCCATGACCAAGAACGTGATCGTTCTGCTTCTGGGGCTCTTCATCAACTACATCAACCGAGGCTTCATCCACACCTTCTGCAAACACCAGGTGGGTGTTGATCTTTGAGGGACCACACTCTTCCTCAGCCTGAACAGACCCGACCCGACAACCTTCAGCATCCAGGAGCAGCAACACTTCTTCACCCTCAGGATGGTTGATTAAAGAAGTCAGATAATTCGTTAGAGGCTTTGTGATGAATTCCTCCTGATTAATGGCATTTTAGTCACTTCACAATGTTTGGCTTTTAGGAGACGACTGAACAGACGAGAACATTCTGACCTCAAATGTCCCTCACTAAAGTCCAGAGCTGTTTCAGTTCTGGGTCGTTTGGAGGCAGAAGGTCTGGAGGGGTTCAGCAGGACATCGTGTGAGGGTAGGACATAATCCCACACCTCATAAAGCACCTTCTGCTTCTCCTGCAGATCTTCTACATGAACCCCCGCTACATCCTCTTCATCC
The DNA here is from genome assembly GCA_911728415.1 of Lagocephalus sceleratus. NCBI lineage: Eukaryota > Metazoa > Chordata > Actinopteri > Tetraodontiformes > Tetraodontidae > Lagocephalus > Lagocephalus sceleratus. Next base: position 13,388,734 of record CAJVRN010000011.1, on the reverse strand, counting down.
ACCTGATGATGAACGACCTGATCCAGGTGAACATGACCATCATCCTGTTCGTCCTCAGCTACACCATCTACAGCATGAACATCTGCCTGTGCTGGTTTATCCTCCTGCTGGCGCTCTTCACCACCGAGAACACGCCCCTCAACCTGGCCTGCATGGCGCTGGAGTGCTACATCTCCGTCTGCTTCCCGCTGCACCACCTCCAGATCTGCACCATCAGGAGGACGCTGCTGCTGCTGGGGCTCATCTGGACCGCCACCGTGCTCTCCTGCACCTCTGAGCTGGTGCTCACCTTGGCCACCCAGCACCTGTCTGTGGTCCACTCCCGGGTCTTCTGCCTCCGGCGCACGGCCTTCCCCCACCCCGCCATCCTGAAGAAGAGGGACATCACCTACCCGCTGCTCCTGGTGCTCGTCTGGCTCACCATGTTCTACACCTACGTCAGGATTCTGCTGGCAGCCAAAACGGCCAGCAAGGACCCGAAGAAGGCCAGGAGCAACATCATCATCCACAGCATCCAGATGCTGCTGTGCATGGCCTCCTACCTGACCCCGGCCCTGAAGAACGTCCTGCAGCGCTGGTTCCCCCACAACTTCACCGACACCCTGTTCGCCTCCTACATCATGGTGCAGATCCTGCCACGCTCCATCAGCCCCATCATCTACGGCGTGAGAGACAAGACCTTCAGGAGGTACCTGAGGAGGTACCTGTTCATAGTGCGAGGACCTCAAAGGTAGAACTTCCTGGTCCAGGGCAGTAGCGCCAACGGGGGCCACAAGAACCTCATCAGAGGGGATGGAGGCCCAGCAGGACCTGACCTCCAGGAACCGTACCTCGGTGACCCGGAGGGGGCCGGAGGTTCTGAGTAGTCCTACACGAGCGTCTGCCTTCTGTCAGCTTTGATCCTCAATAAAAGGAGATAAAAGTTAAACCTCTCTGTTCCTCTCTCACTTTTCTACATCTCACCTTGATGAGGAAGGAGAAACACGGTTGCCCTGGTAACATAGATGAGGAACATACAAGAAGGTTGTGGGTTTGGTTCCAGTTGATGTTCAGCTGCCCCCCCACCAGGCAGGTGGGGTGGGCCCGTGGTGACCTCCATCTGACCCTGAACTTTCTCTTCTACTTCTGATTATTTTATTTATTCAGGTTACAAAAAAACAGAATCTAAAAAGAGCCGTCGTGAGTGAGAAGATCTATAACATATTTAAACTACCTGTTCCTGAGGAACACAAAAACATCACCTCACAGGGAGAAAATAAAAACATATCAGACCTTCTGGGAAAATGGAGATGACCTTCAGATCATCCCAAAACAATCCAGGGGCGTATCAGAGACGCCCCTTTAAAAACGACTGCCCCTTTAAAAGCCCAGCGCCCAGACGCCCTCGCCCAGACGGAGCAGGTCGGTGGTTGGGTGCTGCGGTGGAGGTTCCTCGGGGGCGTCAGACCTGATGTTTCTGTGGTTCTTCAACAGGATGAACTCCACGCCCGGGGAGCAGAACACGGCCGGAGGCTTCCAGGAGAGGCTGGTGATGATGGTGGCGACCTGCGTGATCGTGGTGGTCCTGTGCTTCACCACCAACTCCATCAACGCCACCATGGTCCACACCTTCAACAAACATCACGTGTGTGCTTTTGTCTTCTTACGCTTGAAGCCGTCTGTAAGTGAAGCAGCAGGTCCTCGTTCAAAAGCTGATTTAACGTTTCTTCACGAGAGCTTCTGAAGGAGAACGGAGGTCAGCGGCGTGATGAAGAGGAGGGGCTGACCTTCAGCTTCTCCTCAGGAGGTCTCCTCACGTCGCCGCCTCTCTTCTGCTGCTCCTCCAGATCTTCAGGATGAACCCTCGCTTCATCCTCTTCATCCACCTGGTGGTCAACGACATGATCCAGCTGACCATCAGCAGCACGCTCTTCGTGCTCACCGTGGCGGGCGGGCCCTTGCACGTGTCCGTGTGCGGCGTCCTGGTGGTCCCGGCGGTGGCCACCACCCAGAACACGCCCCTCAACCTGTCGCTGATGGCGGCCGAGTGCTACCTGGCCGTCTGCTTCCCGCTGCGCTACAGCGGCGTGTGCACGGTGCTGCGCACGCGCCTCGCCGTGGTCCTGATGTGGGTCGCCAGCCTGCTGTCCATCCTCCCCGACGTGGTCATGCTCCTCGCCACCGAGCCCCCCGAGTTCCAGCGTTCGCGCATCTCCTGCAGCAGGGACGCGCTGTTCCGCAGCAGCGCCAGCCGCACCAAGAGGGACGTGTCCCACATCTTCTTCCTGGTGCTGGTCTGGACCACCCTCTTCTACACCTACTTCAGGATCCTCTTCGTGGCGGCGGCGGCCGACAGCAGCGCCAAGAAGGCCAGGAGCACCATCCTGCTGCACGGCGCCCAGATGCTGCTGTCCATGCTGGTGTACGTGGGGCCCATGGTCATCCAGACCCTCAGTAAGTTCTTCCCTCTCAACATGCTCTACTTCTTCATCTTCATCGTCAACCAGATGCTCCCGCGCTTCCTCAGCCCTTTCATCTACGGCTTCAGAGACAAGACCTTCTGGAAGTACCTGAGGAGGTACCTGTGTGTCCTTGGGAGGAGAACCGACAACCAGAGAAGGTGAAGGACGTTTAAGAGGAAAAGGACAGAACAAAAGCACCTGTAGAAGGTCTAGAGGTCACCTGAGGAGTCAGAAGACATCAACAAAGAGCCAACCCAGTCCTCCAGGGTCCAACAGGAAGAACCAGATCAAAGCATGAACTGATATATGCTAGAACCACATCAAAGCATGAACTGATATATGCTAGAACCACATCAAAGCATGAACTGATATATGCTAGAACCACATCAAAGCATGAACTGATATATGCTAGAACCACATCAAAGCATGAACTGATATATGCTAGAACCACATCAAAGCATGAACTGAGATATACTAGAACCACATCAAAGCATGAACTGATATATGCTAGAACCACATCAAAGCATGAACTGAGATATACTAGAACCACATCAAAGCATGAACTGATATATGCTAGAACCACATCAAAGCATGAACTGAGATATACTAGAACCACATCAAAGCATGAACTGAGATATGCTAGAACCACATCAAAGCATGAACTGATATATGCTAGAACCACATCAAAGCATGAACTGATATATGCTAGAACCACATCAAAGCATGAACTGAGATATACTAGAACCACATCAAAGCATGAACTGATATATGCTAGAACCACATCAAAGCATGAACTGAGATATACTAGAACCACATCAAAGCATGAACTGATATATGCTAGAACCACATCAAAGCATGAACTGAGATATACTAGAACCACATCAAAGCATGAACTGAGATATACTAGAACCACATCAAAGCATGAACTGAGATATACTAGAACCACATCAAAGCATGAACTGATATATGCTAGAACCACATCAAAGCATGAACTGAGATATACTAGAACCACATCAAAGCATGAACTGAGATATGCTAGAACCACATCAAAGCATGAACTGATATATGCTAGAACCACATCAAAGCATGAACTGATAGATACTAGAACCACATCAAAGCATGTGTTCTCCTGTTGTTGTTGTTGTTGTTGTTGTAGATCAAAGGGTCTTTTTTGTCAGAAGGAGGAAACATCTGGTTTCTTCTCTTTTTACTGTATTTATGGTGAAACCCTGAATAAAGCTTCAGAAACTTGTGTGTCAGCGACTGTGACAATAAACTGAGGCCACACCTTGACCAGGGGGAACCCTGAGCAGGACCAGGGCAGGGGGGGGGCACTAAGGGGTCACTGAGGGGTCACTGAAGGCTCACTGAGGGGTCAGGAGGCCAAGCAGGCCTCAGGTGTGCTCTCAGGCGAGGTCCTGGAGGAGACGCTCCAGAAGGTTCTGCTGGAGGGAGGGGCGTCGGGGCGGTGCTCTGGGCCCTATAACTGGGCCGTCCCCTGAAGCTCCAGGAGACCCACCAGCGCCGACATGAACCTGTCCTCCGCCAACGGCAGCGCCGCCGCCGGCCCCACGCACCGCGACTCGCTGGAGGTGGCGGTGGTCAAGAACCTGCTGGTCACCCTGCTGTGCCTGCTCATCAACTCCACCAACGCCACCATGATCCACACCTTCAGGAAGCACCAGGTGAAGCTGACCAGGTCCACTGAGCAGGTCTGAGCAGGTCTGAGGCCGGAGGTGGAGGACACACCGGCTCATAGTACTGTAGTACTGCAGTACATGCCTGTTATTATTATGTTAGTGTAGTACTGCAGTATATGAGCCTGTTGTTATTATACTACTGCAGTACTGCAGTACATGCCTGTTATTATTATATTAGTGTAGTACTGCAGTATATGAGCCTGTTGTTATTATACTACTGTAGTACTGCAGTACATGAGCCTCTTATTATTATATTAGTATAGTACTGCAGTACATGAGCCTCTTATTATTATATTAATGTAGTACTGCAGTACATGAGCCTGTTGTTATTATACTACTGTAGTACTGCAGTACATGAGCCTGTTGTTATTATACTACTGTAGTATTGCAGTACATGAGCCTCTTATTATTATATTAGTATAGTACTGCAGTACATGAGCCTCTTATTATTATATTAATGTAGTACTGCAGTACATGAGCCTGTTGTTATTATACTACTGTAGTACTGCAGTACATGAGCCTCTTATTATTATATTAGTATAGTACTGCAGTACATGAGCCTCTTATTATTATATTAATGTAGTACTGCAGTACATGAGCCTGTTGTCATTATACTACTGTAGTATTGCAGTACATGAGCCTGTTGTTATTATACTACTGTAGTACTGCAGTACATGAGCCTGTTATCATACTAATATATCAGTATTATATTGTATGATACATGACTGTGGGGTGGTGTGGTGGTCAGCATTGTCGCCTCACAGCTAGAAGGGTTCGATTCCTGGTGAGGATCCATGTTCTCCGTGTTCTCCAGTGTTCTCCGTGTTCTCCGTGTTCTCCATGTTCTCCGTGTTCTCCGTGTTCTCCATGTTCTCCGTGTTCTCCGTGTTCCTGGTGGATTCTCTCCTCCAGCTTCCTCCCACAGTCCAAGGACAGGAACAACTGGGATCAGGTCAATTGAACACTCTAAATTGTCCTTATGTTATTATATTATATGAACATGTTATTATATTATATGAACATGTTATTATATTAATATGTTATTATATTATATTATATTATATTAATATGTTATTATATTATATTAATATGTTATTATATTATATTATATTATATTAATATGTTATTATATTATATGAACATGTTATTATATTCATATGTTATTATATTATATTATATTAATATGTTATTATATTATATGAACATGTTATTATATTAATATGTTATTATATTATATTAATATGTTATTATATTATATGAACATGTTATTATATTGTATGAACATGTTATTATATTAATGTGTTATTATATTATATGAACATGTTATTATATTATATTAATATTTTATTATATTGTGTGAGTGTGTGTGTTATATTATATTAATATGTTGTTATTATTACTGTATTTTTTTTGGTCATAATGGTCTGACTGGTCCTAGAACATGTTTGTGTGTGTGTGTGTGTGCATGTGTGTGTGTGTACATGTTATATTGTGTCACAAATTCAGCTTTAGGCTGTTTTCATGTTTTGATGGACAAACATGCAGTCACTGGTTGTTATGGTCATACTGGTTTTACTAGTTCTACTGGTCGCTGTTCTGGTCGTTCTAGTCATGCTGATCATACTGGTTGTTCTGGTTCTGCTGATAGTACTGGTCTGACTCGTTCTACTGGTCTTACTGGTCTCACTGGCCTCACTGGTCCTACTGGTCTCACTGGTCCTACTGGTCTCACTGGTCCTACTGGTCGTACTGGTTGTACTGGTCCTACTGGTCGTACTGGTCTCACTGGTCCTACTGGTCGTACTGGTCTCACTGGTCTCACTGGTCGTACTGGTTGTACTGGTCGTACTGGTCGTACTGGTCTGACTGGTCGTACTGGTCGTACTGGTCTGACTGGTCGTATTGGTCTGACTGGTCGTACTGGTCTGACTGGTCGTATTGGTCTGACTGGTCTCACTGGTCTCACTGGTCTGACTGGTCCTACTGGTCTCACTGGTCTGACTGGTCGTACTGGTCTGACTGGTCGTCTTGGTCTGACTGGTCGTACTGGTGGTACTGGTCTGACTGGTGTGATGTTGTGTCCTCAGGTCTTC
>CAJVRN010000011.1:13367500-13377500 GCA_911728415.1 Lagocephalus sceleratus | reverse complement strand
CTGGTCCAGTCTCATGTATTCACACATGTTCTGGTCCAGTCTCACATATTCACACATGTTCTGGTCCAGTCTCATGTATTCACACATGTTCTGGTCCAGTCTCATGTATTCACACATGTTCTGGTCCAGTCTCATGTATTCACACATGTTCTGGTCCAGTCTCACATATTCACACATGTTCTGGTCCAGTCTCACATATTCACACATGTTCTGGTCCAGTCTCACATATTCACACAAGTTCTGGTCCAGTCTCATCCCAATATAATGTTCTGTAAGTCCTGGTTTAGTCCTGTGGAGACACCACACCAGAATTAGACCTTTAATGTGAAAGAACAAACCAGACTGATTCCTGTTGATGGAACAGCAGAGTGTTGGGGTAAAGATGAACCACACACACACAACACACATACACACACAACACAACACACGAGACACAACACTCACCAGCACACACACACACACACACACACACATACAACACACACAAAACATACATACACAATCTCTCTCTCACACACACACACAGACACACACACTCACACACACCTGGCATCTCTTGACGGGATCAACCATGACCTGTGACATCATGACCTTGACCCCGCCCACCGCCTCAACAGCATGAAGAAGGGAGCAGGACCTCCAGCAGCTCAGCAGCTGCTGCTCACTGGTTCCACTGGTGCCACTGGTTCACCCTGCTGCTGGTCTGATGGCGGCGCTGCCTGGGTGACAGACGACGTCAGGTAGAGGAGCTTCAGGGCGTCCTCACATGGACGTCCTGTCTCACAAGCTCAAGGTGGATGTCCCTCAGACCCTGAAGCTGAAGCTTCTCCTGCTGGAGGTCCTGGAGCATCGCTGTTGGAGCATCGGTGTTTGATTCATTCCTGTTGTCTTTGATGTCAAAGCTGCTTTAAGTTCCTAAATCTGTTGATGTGAACGAGGATCCACACGTGACTCAAATCCTCACGTGTGGATCCCCGTTCTGATATATTGATCACTTCACGAGCACACGTGACGATATCAGGATGATTGATCAGCTCAGTGAAGCCTGATTAGAGATTCAACTCTTCCTGATTTCAGAGAACATGAGGAGGAGCGTTGTGATTATTGTGATTGTTGTGATAGTTTGGTTGTTCTGGTTGTTGTTATTGTTGTGATTATTGTGATCGTTGCGATTGTTGTGATTGTTTTGATTGTTCTGATTGTTGTAATTATGGTGATCGTTGTGATTATTGTGATTGTTGAGGGTCATTGTGACTATTGTGATCATTGTTATTGTTGTGGATCGTTGTGATTGTTGAGGATCGTTGTTGCCTTTTAATTGCCTGCTATTTTATTTATTTTATTTATTTTTATTTATTTTAGTGTGTATTTATTCTCTGTAAAGTGACCTTGGGTGTCCAGAAAGGCGCTGTCAAATAAAATGTATTATTATTATTATTATTATTATTATTATTATTATTATTATTATTATTGTGATCATTTTGATTGTTGAGGATCGTTGTGATTATTGTGATCATTCTGATTGTTGAGGATCATTGTGATTATAGTGATTGTTGTGATCATTGTGATGATGGTGATTACTGAGGATCATTGTGATTGTTGTGATTGTTGAGGATCATGTCGATTATTGTGATTGTTGTGATTATTGTGATTGTTGAGGATTGTTGAGGATTGTTGAGATTATTGTGATTGTTGATGATTGTTGTGATTATTGTGATTGTTGAGGATCATTGAGGTTATTGTGATTGTTGCGGATCGTTGTGATTATTGTGACTGTTGAAGGTTGTTGTGATTGTTGTGATTATTGTGATTGTTGAAGATCGTTGTGATTGTTGTGATTGGTGAAGATTATTGTGATTGTTGTGATTATTGAGGATCATTGAGATTGTTGTGATTGTTGCGGATCATTGTGATTATTGTGATTGTTGTGATTATTGTGATTATTGTGATTGTTGAAGATTGTTGACGATTGTTGTGATTATTGTGATTGTTGAGGATCGTTGAGATTGTTGTGATTGTTGCGGATCGTTGTGATTGTTGAAGATTGTTGTGATTGTTGTGATTATTGTGATTGTTGAAGATTGTTGTGATTATTGTGATTATTGTGATTGCAGTGGCTGAGATCATGATTGATGATTGATTTGGTTGATCAGATGATCGATCTCTACGTGATCTTTTAGATCTGTTGTCAATCTGCAGACGACCTGAGGTGTGGTTACGTGTCCAGAGGTTTCCCAGATGTTCCTGAACGCCTCTTCTACCGACGCCCTGGGCCTGTTGACCGTCAACGCCAGCTCGGTGTTGTCGGGTGGCGGCGGCGCCGAGCAGAAGGACAGCTTCGCCAACGCCCTCACCAAGAACATCGTGGCGGTTCTGGTGTGGCTGGTGCTCAGCGTCATCAACAGCAGCATGGTCTACACCTTCCTCCGCCACAGGTATGCCCCCCCTCAGGTACGCCCCCCAGACTCAGCAGCCCCCCCTCTCCCCCCAGCCTCTTCTACGAGAACCCCCGCTACATCATGTTCATCTACATGGTCATCAACGACGCGCTGCAGCTCAGCCTGGTGACGGCGCTCTACGTGGTCAGCTACATCTTCAGGAAGATCCACGCCTCCGTCTGCTGCTGCCTGGTGAGGACCGCGGGCCGCCGCCCCCCCGCCCTCGCCGCCCGCCTCACCCCCTGTGCCCCCCAGGTGATGACGGCCATCTTCACCACCCGCTCCACCCCGCTCATCCTGGCGGGCATGGCGGTGGAGCGCTACGTGTCCATCTGCTTCCCGCTGCACTACGGCCAGATGTGCACCATCCCCCGCACGCTGCTGCTGATTGGCTGCATCATGCTGCTCACCGCCACGCCCCCCCGCCTCCGACCTGCTCATCGCCATCGTGCACGAGCCCCCCGGGTTCTTCCGCGGGACTATTTTCTGCGACCACCCGATGCTCTTCCGCCACCGCTCCATCTACTACAAGAACTGCGTGTTCGACGGCGTGTACCTGTCCTTCGTGGCGCTCGCGCTGCTCTACACCTACTGCAAGATCATGCTGACGGCGCACGCCGCCTCGGCGGGCCTGGCCTCCATCAGGAGGGCCAGGAACACCGTGCTGCTCCACGGCGTTCAGGTGGGTGTGCCTGAGCGCAGAGGCGACTTCCTGTTCAGCGGCCTTTTGCCCTTTTATGGATAACCGATCGGTAATTGATCGTATCTGATCGGGTGTTGGATCAGCAGATAATCATCAATAATCATCTCACGGCTCTGATCAGAGACGGCTCTGACCCCAACGCTTGATTTATCGCTGAGCCTCTGGGGAGGAGGCGTGGCCTCGCCCTACAGGTGGAGGGGGCGTGGCCTCGCTCTGCAGGTGGAGGGGGCGTGGCCTCGCGCTGCTGTGATTGACCCCGCCCCTCTGTTCCAGCTGCTGCTCTGCATGCTGGCCCTGGTGGTCCCGTCCCTCCAGGCGGCGCTCATCTCGCTCTTCCCCCGCTGGAGCCTGGAGATCCGCTACGTCTTCTTCCTGCTCGTCTACGTCATCCCCCGCTTCATGAGCCCCGTCATCTACGGCTTTCGGGACGAGCTCTTCAGGAGGTACTGGGCCCGGTACCTGGCCTGCTGCTGGCCGGCCCGGGTCAGGCCGGCCGGGCTCAAGGGGCCCCTGTAGGGGCCTGTTTCCATGGTGACGAGGGTGGGGGGAGTCCAGAGACCGGCTCCAGAACCAGAACCAGGATCCAGAATGAGTCTGGTTCTGGAGCCCCCTGGTGGTCAGTGGTGGAACCGCTGATGTCTGTCAGGATCAAAGGAAGCTCTGCTAAAGATCAAAGACACAAAGTGTTTTAAGTTCGTTTACAATAAAGATATTTTAATCAATTATTTCCCTTTTCGTTTACCTTCTCGTTTAAATTGTTTCACAAATAAGCTGTGAAGGTCCCACTGGAGGAGGCGCTGCTGTGTGTGAATTCATAAACTGATATCGAAACGATATCGAACTTCCCTCCCGCCTGACCAGAAAGTGTCGATGAGGTTGATCAGCTCGTGGGTGCAGTTCAGCTTGTGTCCACTAGAGGGAGGCCTCGTCCTGACGAACCTGTTTCAGTTCAAACGTTTCTGACTCAATTTGGGTTTTTTATTAGTTTTTCAGTCTTTTTGTTAATGAGAATAAAATAATGTCATTCGACTAAAAAGTGCACATTTAATTTAAATACTCCAACATGGGACGACTGCCTCATTATTCTTTACACACAACGTGCGTTTAAATTGTTCATATATTTGTATTTATGTGTAAAGTGGCTGAAGATGCTAATAATAATAATAATAATAATAATAATAATAATAATAACAATAATAATGATAATGATAATAATAATAATAATAATAACAATAATAATGATAATGATAATAATAATAATAATAATAATAATAATAATAATAATAATAATGATAATGATGATAATAATAATAATGCATTAAAATTAAAGCTGCATTATGTCAGTGGAGGTCAGAAATCTGGGGGACGAATCAAAGTTGTTATCGATCGAGGAGACAAGAGTATCGATCCGGTCGGAGACTCGTATCGGGTTCCGGGAGGTGACGGAAAGAGCCGAAGGTTCCCGAGAGAGGAGGGGGAGGCTGGGAGGCTCCTCTCGCCTTCCTCCTCTCAAAGTTGTGATGAAGACCTGCAGGAGGTGGAGGTGGTGCAGGAGCAGGTCCGGGACGAGGAGCCGACAGACGGAGGAGATGAAGGCGCCCCGGGATGAGGAGGAGAGCCGGGTGAGTCCGGACGGGTTCGGTCACTTTGTGTCGCGTCTCCTCACGTTCGGCTCAGGTCTGAACTTTATTCACGGACGCGGGGCTTCAAATCGGGATTAGATGATCCGCGACGACGGAAGTGGATGAAAACATCAAAGAACCCGAATTAGAATGTGGAACTTCTAAAGGTAACGTGTGATTCAGGTCCGGATGAGCGCCTCGTGCTGTAGGTCTCGGGTTACGGGGGGTCCGACGGGCCCTCGAGCAGCTTCTCCCGGAGACAATCCGATTACAGTCGGATCGGATCGGATGGCGGGTCCATTAAGGTCCATTAGAACACCTGAGCTACTTCCTGCACGACCCCCCCCCCCGAGGGGGGCGGGGCCACAGCCGACAGATGTTGACTCTTAAAGGGGAAGGTGGTCTCCCCATCACCCCCCCCGTTGCTAGGCGACGCTACCACGGCGACGCTGTGAGAGTGTGAAGGTGTTGGAGGACACCTGAAGGGTCTGAGGCCAGCGGGGTCATCCCTTCATCAGTTCATCCCTTCATCCCTTCACCAGTTCATCCCTTCATCAGTTCATCCCTTCATCAGTTCATCCCTTCATCCCTTCACCAGTTCATCAGTTCATCCCTTCATCAGTTCATCCCTTCATCAGTTCATCTCTTCATCAGTTCATCCCTTCACCCCCTCATCCCTTCACCCCCTCACCCCTTCACCCCCTCACCCCCTCATCCCTTCACCCCCTCATCCCTTCACCCCCACACTCAGTTCACCCCCTCATCCCTTCACCCCCTCACCCCTACCCCCTCATCCCTTCACCCCCTCATCCGTTCACCCCCTCATCCCTTCACCCCCTCATCCCTTCACCCCCTCATGCCCTCATCCCTTCATGCCCTCATCAGTTCACCCCCTCATCCCTTCACCCCCTCATCCCCTCACCCTCACCCCCCCCTCATGCCCTCATCCCTTCATGCCCTCACCCCCTCATCCGTTCACCCCCTCATCCCTTCACCCCCTCATCCCTTCACCCCCTCACCCCCTCATCCCTTCACCCCCTCATCAGTTCACCCCCTCATCCCTTCACCCCCTCATCCCTTCACCCCCTCATGCCCTCATCCCTTCATGCCCTCATCCCTTCACCCCCTCATCCCTTCACCCCCTCATCCCTTCACGCCCTCATGCCTCACCCCCTCATCCCCTCATGCCCTCATCCCTTCACCCCCTCATCCCTTCACCCCCTCATCCCCTCACCCCCTCATCCCCTCACCCCCTCATCCCCTCACCCCCTCATCCCTTCACCCCCTCATCCCTTCACCCCCCCTCATCCCTTCATCCCCTCACCCCTCATCCCTTCACCCCCTCACCCCTTCACCCCCTCATCCCTACCCTTCGGTGGTGGAGGACGTTGTCCCCGTGTGGACGCCGCTGTGGTGTGTTGTGAGCCATGCGTGTCCCTGCCCAGTAACCATGGTGACGGAGCGCGTGCTGGGCCGGATGCGTCCGGGCCCGGAGGAGGTCCTGGTCCACGTGAACGTGGGCGGTCTGAGGAGCAGCCTGAGCTGCAGCACCCTGCAGAGGTTCCCCGACACCCGTCTGGGGAGGCTGCTGGCCTGTGACTCCCAGGAGGACGTCCTGCAGGTAGGGTGTCGGCCCCGCCCACCAAGCCCCGCCTCCGACAAGCCCCGCCCCTCTCACCCCCCGCCAAGCCCCGCCTCCTCCTCCCCCACCAAGCCTTGCCCCTCCCCTACCCCACAAGCCCAGCCTCCTCCTGTCAAGCCCCGCCTCCTCCCCAGGCCATGCCTCAAGCCCCGCCTCCTCCCCACCAAGCCCCGCCTCCTCCCCGCCAAGCCCCCGCCTCCTCCTCCTCCCCCCACCAAGCCTTGCCCCTCCCCTACCCCAGAAGCCCCGCCTCCTCCCCGCCAAGCCCCGCCTCCTCCCCAAGCCATGCCTCAAGCCCCGCCTCCTCCCCCTCCCCCACCAAGCCTTGCCCCTCCCCTACCCCACAAGCCCCGCCTCCTCCCCGTCAAGCCCCGCCCCACCAAGCCCCGCCTCCTCCTCCTCGCCCCCCGCAGGTGTGCGACGACTACGACGCGCTTCGCCAGGAGTTCTACTTCGACCGTAACCCCGCCCTCTTCCGCTACGTCCTGCACTTCTACCAGACGGGGAGACTCCACGTGATGGAGGAGCTGTGCGTCTTCTCCTTCAGGTCTGGCCCCGCCCCCTCGCCCCCCCCAGGGGCGGGGGGTCACGCTGTCGTGTCCCGCCCAGCCAGGAGCTGGAGTACTGGGGCCTGGACGCCGTCCTGCTGGACGGCTGCTGCAGCGCGCGCTTCCACGACCGCCGTCTGGAGCGGGCGCGGCGCCGCAGCTGGGACGAGGACAGCGACGCCAGCAGCGTGGACACCTCGCTGGACGAGATCTCCGACCTCAACAGGTAGGCCCCGCCCCCCGCCCCGCCCCCCCGCCCCTGACCCGCCCCCTCGCCACAGGGACCTGCGGCGCTTCCAGGAGCTGCGCTGCGGCGGCGTGCGGCGGCGCCTGTGGCTGACGCTGGAGAACCCCGGGTACTCCGTCCCCAGCAAGCTCTTCAGCCTGGCCTCCATCGCCGTGGTGATCACCTCCATCGCCACCATGTGCATCAACAGCATCCCCGAGTACCAGGTGGGCGTGGCCCTAACCCCCCCACCCCCCAACCCCCCCCCTCACGGCGCGTGGCGTCCCTCAGGTGCTGGACGGCGAGGGCGAGCCGGTGGAGGACGCCACGGCCAGGGCGCTGGAGCTCTTCTGCTCCTGCTGGTTCACCTTCGAGGTGGCGACGCGGCTGCTGCTGGCGCCCAGCAGGACGCGCTTCTTCCGCCACCCCCTCAACATCATCGACGTGGCGTCCGTCGTCCCCATCTACGTCACCCTGGCCTTTGACCTGACCGTGGGCTCCGAGTCCGACCTGGGAGACCTGGGCCGCCTCGTACAGGTGACGCCTTTAGCGCCGTGTGGCGTGACCTCTCTAGCCCCGCCCACCAGTCAGCTGACAGGTGTGCTCACCTGTCGTCCTCTCAGGTGTTCCGGTTGATGAGGATCTTCAGGGTGCTGAAGTTGGCCAGACACTCCACGGGGCTGCGCTCACTGGGGGCCACGCTGAGGGTGAGACACACACACACACACATATATATTACACACACATATATACACACACACACACACATGCATATACACACATGCACACATATATACACACACACATACACACACATATATACACACATACACACATGCATATACACACATGCACACATATATACACACACATATATACACACACACACATGCATATACACACATGCACACATATATACACACACATATACACACACATATATACACACACATACACACACATATATACACACATACACACATGCATATACACACATGCACACATATATAACACATATATACACATACACAATGCATATACACAAGCACACATATATACACACACATATACACACACATATATACACACACAACACACAATATATACACAATAAAATCATATACACACACACACATATATACACACACATATATACACATACACACATGTATATACACGCATGCACATACACACACACATATATACACACATACACATATATACACACACATATATACACACACACATACACACACATATATACACACATACACACACATATACACACATATATACACACACATATATATATACACACATACACACATACACATATGCATACACACACACAAATATACACACACACACATATATACACACATGCATATACACACACACATATATACACATATACACACAGATACACATACACACACGCACACACTCAGACACACAAACCTACTACACACACCAACACGCACACAGGTAACCACGGTAACGACCTCTCCTGTCAACAGCACAGCTACCGTGAGGTCGGGATCCTGCTGCTGTACCTCGCCGTCGGCGTGTCCGTCTTCTCCGGCTTCGCCTACACGGCCGAATACGAGGAGGTGAAGCTTCTGTGACCTCTGACCCCGGGGTCGGCCGGTTGGCTGTGCTGAAGGGGTCAAAGGTCACGTGTGTGTGCCCCCAGGACGTGGGCCTGGACACCATCCCGGCCTGCTGGTGGTGGGGGACGGTCAGCATGACCACGGTGGGCTACGGCGACGTGGTGCCCGTGACGGTGGCGGGGAAGCTGGCGGCGAGCGGCTGCATCCTGGGCGGGACCCTGGTGGTGGCGCTGCCCATCACCATCATCTTCAACAAGTTCTCCCACTTCTACCGCCGGCAGAAGGCCCTGGAGGCCTCGGTGAGGAATGGCCAGGGGGCGGGGCTGGAGCCGGAGGGGGCGGGGCCCGAGGGGGCCAGGGGCCTGGACGACCACGGCCGGTACGAGGAGGGGGGAGGCGTGGTCAACTACAGCTACGTGGAGCACGCCTCCTTCAGCTCAGACCGCCGGGAGTGACCTCGGCTGTGACCCCACGACCTCGGCTGTGACCCTACGACCTTGGCCGTGACCCTGTGACCTTAGCTATGACCCTACGACCCCGGCTGTGACCCCACGACCTTGGCTGTGACCCTGTGACCTTAGCTATGACCCCACGACCTTGGCTGTGACCCCACGACCTCGGCTGTGACCCTATGACCTTGGCCTTGACCCTGTGACCTTAGCTATGACCCCACGACCTCGGCTGTGACCCCACAACCTTGGCCGTGACCCTGTGACCTTAGCTATGACCCTATGACCCTGGCCATGACCCCACGACCTTAGCTGTGACCCTGCAACCTTAGCTGTCACCCCACGACCTTGACTGTGCCCGTGACCCCACGACCTTAGCTGTGACCCTGCAACCTTAGCTGTGACCCCACGACCTTAGCTGTGACCTCACAACCTCTGCTATGACCCAAAAATCTTGGCTGTGACCCCAGCCGTGAACCTGTGACCTCAGTTGTGATCCCGTGACCTTTAGTGACCTCAGCCGTGACCCCAGCGGCCTCTCCACGTCTTCCTTGGAAACCTGCAGCTCCCTCCAGCCGACTCAACCTCGGAACGCCTCCTCAATCCCAGTTGAGGCGCCGCTCAGAAATAATCCCAGTCTGGGATTAACCCTTCCAGGGAACGTCTGGAGGAGGGAGCTGAATTTCCTGCATGCTTTCTGTGCTTCCGTGTAAATCCGATTCAACTCTGGGAATAACAAAGAACCTAAATGGAAAACTGCAT
>CAJVRN010000011.1:13340000-13362500 GCA_911728415.1 Lagocephalus sceleratus | reverse complement strand
ACAGACACGGGGGGTGAGGGGGGGTCCTTCTGTCACCACATCGATCTGATGTGATCGGCGCCGTGGGGGCGGGGCCGTGGTGGGGGGCGGGGCCGTGGTGGGGGCGGGGCCACGGCTGGAGGCTGCTGGATGCATCTTCAGGAAACGTCAATAACATTAAAAATTGAGAGAGTGGAGGCTGACCCCCCCCCCGATGAGACACCACTGGAGTGCTTACTGGGACCCACTGGTGTGTTCCCAGGGACTGGGACTGGTTCACTGGGAACACACCACTGGGACTGGTTCACTGGGAACACACCACTGGGACTGGTTCACTGGGAACACACCAGTGGGTCCTGCTGGTGTGTTCCCAGTGACTGGGACTGGTTCACTGGGAACACACCAGTGGGGTTCACTGGGAACACACCAGTGGGTCCTGCTGGTGTGTTCCCAGTGACTGGGACTGGTTCACTGGGAACACACCAGTGGGCTGGTGTGTTCCCAGTGACTGGGACTGTTCACTGGGAACACACCAGTGGGTCCTGCTGGTTCTCCCAGATCCGACTGGACTTGTGTCACTGATCACCACAAATGAAAAGGCCTTTTATTATTCAGATCAATACCTGATCTAATGTCTGATGTCCTGAACCCTGTGGCACACACACACACACACTCTCTCTCTCTCTCTCTCACACACACTCACACACACACACACACACACGGACTAATGTAATTGTGTAGTCCAAATGTTCCTTGGTTAATGCAGTTTGAAGCACCGACTGTGGAGATCTATACTAACTCAGTAAAGAGACGTGTGTGAGTGAGTGTGTGTGTGTGTGTGTACGTGTGTGTGTGCGTGAGTGTGTGTGTGTCTGCAGGCTGTACTGTCTGGTCCTCTGCAACATTTGTGCCGTTAAATGCTGAATATGTACCTTTAACTTTGCGTCATTGATGTTTTCAGCAGCATATTCTGAATATTCCTGAACACACACACACACACACACACACACACTCACACACACACACACACTCACACACACACACACCCACACACACACACACACCACACACACACACACACACACACACACACACACACACACACACACACACACACACGACACACACACACACACACACACACACACACACACACACACACACACACACACACACACACTCACACACACACACACACACACACACACACACACACACACAGTGGTTGTGTGCTCACGTCATGGTGTAAGAACACACCCCAGTCCTAAAACAGCCCCCGTCCAGCAGCCAGACTGAGTTATGCTGCGTTGTCCCAGAGCTGATGTCTAAATGCAGCCCTCCTCTGATCCTCGCCGTATTTATAACAGCGCGGGACTATTTTGGTCACACGTTCTCTGAACCCCCCAGGAGCACCAGCACAGCTGCTTCTGAGGAGTCACCGATCAATCAATCGATCAAACCAGTAAAACCTGATCGACCGATCGATCAGGTTTTACTGGTTTGTTGGCCTCACCCGCTTGTTTGGACTTGAGCTGAGTTTAAAACGTGTTTATTTGGGTTACTTTAATTGTTTACAGACGGGACGACGCGTCCCGGTCCGACTGCGCCCCCTGCTGGACACCAGCGGGACCACGCCCACCGGGGCGCGTCCATCACGTGAGCTCTCACTTTTCATGGTGCCGGCGTCGTCCTCGTCCTCCGAGTTGATGACCAGCGTTCCCAGCATGGTGCCCGCGTCCTCGTGCTGGATCATCGTCCCGGCGAGGGACCCGGCGGCCCGGATGGTGCCGCAGTCGTCGGCGCCGGCGCGCACCATCGTGCCCTGGTCCACCTCGTCCTCCTCCTGTAACACGGCCACACGTCAGGAGCCCCGCCCACGGGCGCGGGGGAGGCGTGGCCTGGGGCGGCGGGTACCGAGTTGTCCTCGTCCTCGCCGTCCTGCTCCTTCTGCTCCGCCTCCTGCTGGCGCTTCTGCTTGATCTCGATGGCGTCGCTGATCAGCGTCTTCAGGACGGAGTTGGACTTCGCCGCCTTGATGAACGGGTGCTGGGGGACGCACAGGACCATCAGGGGCGGTCTGCTGGAGCCCCGCCCCTCGCCATCACCACCGCCCCTCGCCATCACCCCCCCCTCGCCATCACCACCGCCCCTCGCCAT
Source organism: Lagocephalus sceleratus (assembly GCA_911728415.1). Classification (NCBI taxonomy): domain Eukaryota; kingdom Metazoa; phylum Chordata; class Actinopteri; order Tetraodontiformes; family Tetraodontidae; genus Lagocephalus; species Lagocephalus sceleratus. The sequence continues at coordinate 13,360,364 of CAJVRN010000011.1, read as the reverse complement.
CACCACCGCCCCTCGCCATCACGCCGCCCCTCGCCATCACCACCGCCCTCGCCATCACCACCGCCCTCGCCATCAACCCGCCCCTCGCCATCGCCACCGCCCTCGCCATCACCACCGCCCCTCGCCATCACGCCGCCCCTCGCCATCACCACCGCCCCTCGCCATCGCCACCGCCCCTCGCCATCACCACCGCCCCTCGCCATCACGCCGCCCCTCGCCATCAACCCGCCCCTCGCCATCACCACCGCCCCTCGCCATCACGCCGCCCTCGCCATCACCCCGCCCCTCGCCATCACCACCGCCCCTCGCCATCACCACCGCCCCTCGCCATCACCACCGCCGCCATCACGCCGCCTCGCCATCAACCCGCCCTCGCCATCACCACCGCCCTCGCCATCACGCCACCCTCGCCATCACCACCGCCCCTCGCCATCACGCCGCCTCGCCATCACGCCGCCCCTCGCCGTCACCTGCAGCAGCTGCGTGGCGGTGGCGCGGTGCTCGGGGTTCTTCACCAGACACTGACTGATGAAGCTCTGGAAGGGCTCAGACCAGAGGGAGGGGTTCCTGAAGGTGGGGGGGGTTCTGAGGAATCATGAAGATGGCCTGGAGAGGACAATCAGGTGTGAACACACACACACACGGTGAATACACACACAGACACAGACATACACACAGTGAACACACACAGTAAACACACACTCAGAGACAGTGAACACACACCCAAACACACAATGAACACACAGACATACACAATCACAGACATACACAGATACACAGATACACACACACTCACACACACACACTTTCTTAAACACACACTCTCTCACACACACATTCTCTTAAACACACACTCTTTCACACACACATTCTCACGCACACACTCTCTTAAACACACACACACACACTTTCTTAAACACACACACACTCACACACACTCTCTTAAACACACACACTCACACACACACACTCTCAAACACACACACTCTCACACACACACACTCTCACTCTTAAACACACACACTCACACACACACTCTCTCACACACACACTCTCTCACACACACACCCTCTCAAACACACACACACCCTCATGGGGTGGATGTCAGCGTAGGGCGGTTTCCCCTCCGCCATCTCGATCACGGTCACGCCCAGCGACCAGATGTCGGCCACACAGTTGTACCCGTTCTCCTGGATGACCTCGGGCGCCATCCAGAACGGCGTCCCGATGACCGTGTTCCTCTTCGCCATGGTGTCCTGCGGAAGACGGCGAGCACGCGGCTGAAGCCCCGCCCCCGCCCTGGGGCGGCGGCGGCGGGGGCGGGGCCACTCACGGTGAGCTGCCCGGCCACGCCGAAGTCGGCGAGCTTGGCCTGGCCGGCGGCGCTCAGCAGGATGTTCCCCGCCTTGATGTCGCGGTGGATCTTCCTCATGAAGTGCAGGTACTCCAGCCCGCTCAGCGTGGAGCGCAGGATGGCGCCCATCTCCTCCTCCGTCAGCTGCAGCACACGGACACGGGGGGTCAGCGGGGGGGCGGGGGGCGGGGCAGGCGGGGGGGGGGCTGACCGTCTTGTTGCGGATGCGGATGAGGTCGGCCACCGAGCCGGCGCCGCAGTACTCCATCACGATCATCAGGTTGCTGCTCTGGAAGTAGCTGCCGTAGTAGCGCACCACGTGGGGGCTGGGGGGTCGGAGGTCGGGGGTCAGGGGTCAGAGGTCGGGGGTCAGGGGTCAGCAGCTCACCTGTTGCACTGCTGCATGATGGAGATCTCCTTGATGATCTCCTGCAGGTCCGACTCCACAGGAACCTGCTTGATGGCCACGAGGTCCCCGGTCTCCTTGTGATGGGCCTTGAACACACAACCATAGGAGCTGCACACACACACACACACACACACACACACACACACACACACACAGAGTGAGAACAGAGTGAACACACATACACACACAGACACACACACAGTGAAAACAAAGTGAACACACACACAGAGTGAGAACACACACACACAGTGAAAACAGAGGGAACACACACAGTGAACACAAACACACACAGTGAGAACACACACAGACACACACACACACAGAGTTAACACACACACACAGTGAACACACACACACAGTGAACACAGTCACACAGTTAACACACACACAGAGTTAACACAATCACACACAGTGAACACACACACAGTTAACACACACACAGAGTTAACACACACACAGAGTGAACACACACACAGAGTCAACACAATCATACACAGTGAACACACACACACAGTTAACACACACACAGAGTGAACACACACACAGAGTCAACACAATCATACACAGTGAACACACACACACAGTTAACACACACACAGAGTGAACACACACAGAGTGAGAACACACACACACAGAGTGAACACACACAGAGTGAACACACACAGAGTGAACACACACAGAGTGAGAACACACACACACAGAGTGAACACACACAGAGTGAGAACACACACACACAGAGTGAACACACACAGAGTGAGAACACACACACACACACAGTTAACACACACACAGAGTGAGAACACACACACACAGTGAGAACACACAGTTAACACACACACAGAGTGAACACACACACAGAGTGAACACACACACAGAGTAACACAATCACACAATACCAAACGTGTGCTGCAGAGATAATTGTCCTGCGATTAACCTGTTTTTTTGTTTTTTCATGAGAATTTGTTCGTGATGAAGCGATTAAGAACTTGACACAGGACACAAACAAAACCGTTGTGCGTTGTCGTGCGGTGAAGAGCGACAACGGAAATGCACGACGTCAGTCAGACTTTTAGAACAGGAAGTGATTAGGAAACAGGAAATGAAGAGGCTGTTGGTGCAGATGTTGATGCACAGATCAGATGAAGCTGAGGTGTGTGAGGGTGTGTGTGTGTGTGTGTGAGTGGTGTGTGTGTGTGTGTGTGTGAGTAAGGTTGTTTGGGGTTGTGTGTGTGTGAGGGTGGTGGGTTTGGGTTGTGGCTTTTGGGGGTTTTTTTGTGGGTGGTGTTGGGTTTAGGCTTTTTGGTTTTTTGTTTTTGGTTGTAGGCTGTGTTTGGGAGGGTGTGTGTGTGTGTGTGTGTGTGTGTGTCTCACCCCTCCCCCAGCTTCTCCAGGATGTCAAAGACCTCCTCCAGTGGTTTGGTCAGACTGTCCTCACTCAGCTTCTTCAGCTGTCTGTAACGAGGACGTGACGTCAGCCCTCCACGTGTCCAGATGTTGGACGAGCCCAGACGGGACAGGACCGTCAACACACATCAATCACATCAAAGCACATCAAAGCACGACCCGCGGTGCAGGGCTGAGGCGTCAGACGGCGAAGGCGAAGCGGAAGTACGAAGAAAAGACGATGGAAGGACGAGACAGTCCAACAGGAGAGTGAGACCATCACCTCCACCTGGCTCATCGGGACAGGGACAGGTGAGACAGGGACAGGTGAGACAGGGACAGGTGAGACAGGGACAGGTGAGACGGGGGTCGGAGACCTCCAGTGGTGAGACCACAGTCCAGACTGGGAGGACTGGAGACCAGCGGGGCAGAGCTTGTTAAGGTGAACCACACCTGTCGGGTCTCGACCCTCAACAGGTGGGAACCAGTGGTCCAACTGGTGTCCTCCCAGTGTCTGGGGCCTCCCAGTGGTCCAACTGGTGTCCTCCCAGTGGTCCAACTGGTGTCCTCCCAGTGGTCCAACTGGTGTCCTCCCAGTGTCTGGGGCCTCCCAGTGGTCCAACTGGTGTCCTCCCAGTGGTCCAACTGGTGTCCTCCCAGTGTCTGGGGCCTCCCAGTGGTCCAACTGGTGTCCTCCCAGTGGTCCAACTGGTGTCCTCCCAGTGTCTGGGGCCTCCCCAGAGGAAGACACACTGTTATAACATCAAAGCTCTTTTAAGAGAACTGTAGATCAAAGACACACGCTGGTTCCTTTTAAAGAGCTAACTGGTCAGAGTGTTTACTGGTTTGTGCCTTCAACCTGAATAAAGAGATTAACCATCCTAATCCAGATTTACAGAGATGAGGTGTGGTCAGATTAAAGCAGGACGTTGAGGCGTCTTAATCTATAATAATCTGACTTTAGTCCATAAAGACCTTCAGGAGATTTGAGGCTTCAGAAGTTCCTCCTCTCTTCCCTCAGATTATGGGTAATCCCTGCTGGAGCACCTCGGCTGGTCCAGGACTCACCTGTATGGTTCATCCCTCACCTGTGTGTCTCACCTGTGTGGTCTGTGTCTCACCTGTGTGTGTCTCACTAATGTGTCTCACCTGTGTGGTTTGTTCCTCAACAGTGTGTGTCACCTGTGTGTGTCTCACCTCTGTGTGTGTGTCTCACCTGTGTGTCTCACTTGTGTGCGTGTCTCACTTGTGTGTGTGTGTGTCTCACCTGTGTGTGGTGTCTCCCCTGTGTGTGTGGTGTCTCCCCTGTGTGTCTCCCCTGTGTGTGTCTACCCTGTGTGTCTCACCTGTGTGCGTCTCCCCTGTGTGTCTCCCGTGTGTGTCTCACCTGTGTGTGTATGTCTCACCTGTGTGTGTCTCATCTGTGTGTCTCCCATGTGTGTCTCCCCTGTGTGTGTCTCACCTGTGTGTGTGTCTCACCTGTGTGTGTCTCCCCTGTGTGTCCCACCTGTGTGTGTGTCTCACCTGTGTGTGTCACCTGTGTGTCTCCCCTGTGTGTCTCACCTGTGTGTGTCTCCCGTGTGTCTCACCTGTCTGTGTGTGTCTCACCTGTGTGTATGTGTCTCCCCTGTGTGTGTGTCTCACCTGTGTGTGTCTCCCCTGTGTGTCTCACCTGTGTGTGTCTCCCCTGTGTCTCACCTGTGTGTATCTCCCCTGTGTGTCTCACCTGTGTCTCCCCTGTGTGTCTCATCTGTGTGTGTGTCTCACCTGTGTGTCTCACCTGTGTGTGTCTCACCTGTGTGTGTCTCACTTGTGTGTGTCACCTGTGTGTGTCTCACCTGTGTGTGTCTCACCTGTGTGTCTCACCTGTGTGTCTCACCTGTGTGTGTGTCTCCCTGTGTGTCTCACTTGTGTGTGTCACCTGTGTGTGTCTCACCTGTGTGTGTCTCACCTGTGTGTGTCTCACCTGTGTGTCTCACTTGTGTGTCTCACTTGTGTGTGTCACCTGTGTGTGTCTCACCTGTGTGTCTCACCTGTGTGTGTCTCACCTGTGTGTCTCCTGTGTGTGTCTCACCTGTGTGTGTATGTCTCACCTGTGTGTCTCATCTGTGTGTCTCCCATGTGTGTCTCACCTGTGTGTGTCTCACCTGTGTGTCTCACCTGTGTGTGTCTCACCTGTGTGTGTCTCACCTGTGTGTGTCACCTGTGTGTCTCACCTGTGTGTCTCACCTGTGTGTCTCACCTGTGTGTCTCACCTGTGTGTCTCACCTGTGTGTGTCTCACCTGTTTGGCTTCTCCCTCATCCGGACTCTCTCCGGGGTCTCCATGATGCTAAGCGGCTAGCGGCGCTAGCTCCGCGGGGTCCCGGCCGGTCAGGCTCGGCGGCGCCGCCCGTCCCTCATCGCGGCTCGGCTGCTCCAGGCTCTGCGGGTCCGCTACGGCGCCCGGGCCGCGGGGCTCATCCCCGGGGTCCGCTTCGGGCCGGACGGGCCGGTTCGGGGGCGAGAGGAGGGAGGAGAAGCAGGAAGCGGCGGGGCGAGGCGGGAAGACAAAGGCTGCAGTACCGCCCCGGGCCGGGGGGGGCGTAGTGAGGGGCGGGGCCAGGGCACCGGGGGCGGGGCCAGGGCACCGGGGGCGGGAAGACAGAGGCTGCAGTACCGCCCCGGGCCGGGGGGGGCGTAGTGAGGGGCGGGGCCAGGGCACCGGGGGCGGGGCCAGGGAACCGGGGGCGGGAAGACAGAGGCTGCAGTACCGCCCCGGGCCGGTAGGGGGTGGTGAGGGGCGGGGCCAGGGCACCGGGGGCGGGGCCAGGGCACCGGGGGCGGGAAGACAGAGGCTGCAGTACCGCCCCGGGCCGGGGGGGGCGTAGTGAGGGGCGGGGCCAGGGCACCGGGGGCGGGGCCAGGGGCACCAGGGGCGGGAAAACAGAGGCTGCAGTACCGCCCCGGGCCGGTAGAGGGGGTGGTGAGGGGCCAGGGGCACCGGGGGCGGGGCTATGACGGCAGGGGGCGGGGCCTGGATGACAGCTATCACTACAGGGGCGGAGCCAGGCCGGCAGGGGGCGGTACCCACCGGCTGGTCTCATGACCCGACCCGGAGGCAGCCTGAAGACGAGCAACGACCAACTTTTGACCTTTAGACGACCCAAAACACGAACCAGGGAGGAAGATGTGGTTTAACATGAAGAACAAGAAAGGCACAAATGTAAACAAAACACAAACATGAGGGTAGTTAGGTCAGGAGAGACAAAACACATGAAGAAGGGTGGAAGACCTCCTGGAGGTCACGATGATGGGGCAGAGGAACCACAGAGGAACTGAAGCACCTGAGGCCCACCTTTGAGACAGATAACAACACGGGACAGATTCATAGAATTCTTTATTCAGAGGAACAAAAACCATGTAGATTCACACCTGACCAGGAAATAGACCGAGGGAGAGAGAGAGGGACGTTCATCCTCAGACCAGGAATGAGCGGTCTGGAAGAAGATCTGAGGGCACAAGAGAGGACGCTTGAGTCATCAGGACATTTGAGAGGACGTTTGAGAGGACGCTTGAGTCATCAGGACGCTCATGACGCCTTCTCTGACGTGTCTGCAGACGTCTGTAACAAACACTCACTGCTTTCACTCCCCAGAAGGCCGGACGCTCTCAAAGATACCGGCTTCCCTCATGGCGTTGAACTCCTTGACGGAATCGTACTGCTTGTAGAAGTCAGCGTAGGCCTGTTTCCTGGGCTCTGTTACTGTGTACTGTTCACAAGAGTCGCTTTAGGGGCTTTTAAGGTCCCCTCATTGAGGCAGAGGCTCAGACAGGGTCCATCTAAACCCCCCCAGGAGTCTCCAGGTCCCCCCCAGGGGTCTCCAGGTCCCCCCAGAGGTCCGTGAGGCTGCAGGTTCTGGTCCAACCCAGCAGCAGCAGCACCAGACTGGACTCACTTCATCAACTCATCTGAGTCTTCAACAGCTGACTGGTCAAACTGGGTGAGCTGGACTGGTGGGACCAGAACCTGCAGCCTCACGGCCCTCTTAAGGGGGGACCTGCAGACCCCTGACCTAAAGCGCCCCCCTCCCATGGCAGGTTCAGGTCCCTGAACACGGCTCACCTTGAAGGCGATGGCTGCGACGAGCGACAGGCCGAAGGCGATGGGCAGGTGAAACCGCAGACGCTTGGCCAGCAGCCCCCTCATCGCTGGTTTGGGCAGAGACATGACGCTCACAACCTGGGACAAGCATGTACATTCAGTCATTAACCCATTCTGAGGAACCCTTTGACTCCATGTTTGTTCTCCATGATGACACAGTCATAAGAACATCAATAATTAACACAACAGTCATAAAACCAGTATAAATATACACAACATGGTTTATGGGAATGTTCTGAATGAAGACACTTGTTGTCCTGTGAAGACCACTTTAAGAGGGCTTATGATGTCCTCGGGAGGCAGCAAGGTCGTTTGTGAGGAGCATGTTCAAAGTGAAGCAGAAGCCCCTAGGAGGTGTTCCCTGAAGGAGCCATGTTCAAAAGGTGAAGCCCAAGGTGCCCTCGAAGCCCCCTCAGGAAGGTGTCTCCTCCTGAAGGTAGGTCTCCTCCTGAAGGTCTTAAATGAATTGACACGAGCCTGAAGGTTGTTGGGTCTGTGACGGCTTCGTGTCTGGTGGCCCCAGCTCTCACCCCCTGACCCCTGCACCTCAGATGACCCCTCAGATGACCCCTCAGATTGACCCCTCAGATCCTACTCATTCTGCACCTTCAAAAGTAACTGAACCACTGAAGATACACCCCAGATGACCCAGTCGCAAGTACCTTTCTTCTCTTTTTATGACTAATACCCTATTAATTTTATACAACCTAACCACCACTCCCTCAGATGACCCATGACCAGATGACCCCGGTCATTCTTTTTTGACAAAAGTAACTGAACCACTGAAGTAACGTGACCGGGGTCAAACTGTCCCGACAGTAACACACACACACACACACACACGCACACACACACTCACACACACACACACACACACACACACACACTCACACACTCACACACACACACACACACACACACACACTCACACACACTCACACACACACACACACACACACACACACACACACACTCACACACACTCACACACACACACACACACACACACACACACACACACACACACACACACACACACACACACACACACACACACACACACACACACACACACACACTCACACACACACTCACACACACACACACACTCACACACACTCACACACACACTCACACACACTCACACACACACACACACACACACACACACACACACACACACACACACACACACACACACACACACACACACACACACACACACACACACACACACACACACACACACACACACACACACTACACTCACACACACACACACACACACACACACACACACACACACACTCACACACACTCACACACACTCACACACACACACTCACACACACACACACACACACACACACACACACACACACACACACACACACACACACACACACACTCACACACACACACACACACTCACACACACTCACACACACACACACACTCACACACTCACACACTCACACACACACACACACACACACACACACTCACGGCTGTGGGGTTTGGGACACATTAATCCGCCTCTCGAACCACCAGAAGTGATTTTAAAGGTTTAAAGTCGGACCGACGCGAGGCTAAAGCTAAAGCTAACACGTAGACTCAAAGAGGGCAAATCCGGGAAACCGCCGAGCCTCCGCGAAACCGTGCGGCCCAAAGAGCGCGAGCGTGTCGGTGTGGGTGTTGTGGGGTGGGTGTTGTGGGGTGGAAGGGTGGAGGGTGTCTCAGGTAAATACTCACGGTTCGGAGGAACGACCTTCAGGGAAGAAGCTAACGCGAGCTAACACCGGAACACACGGGCTACGGCGGCCGCGCGGGGTCAAGAAGCGCTCAGCGCGGAAAAGGCGAAGCGGCTTCCGCTGCCGATAAATGTTTATTTATAATCGTAAAACAATGACGTCACAGTCATTTTAAAACATCACAGTTTAACACTAATTAAGTGGGAAATGACGCAAAACTAAGACGGGCTTTGTTAACATATTTTATTGTACAAAATACTGCAGATTGTTGATATTTGAGGGATCAAGAAACAGGAAATGAAGACAAAAACAACAATAACCCAAATTATGTCCCCAAAAGCGAACTCGTATTCTTTGCAAAATGTAGAAGATTCAATAAACTGCAGCAATGCCAGCATACGTGAGGACAGGCTGTAGTCACCTGTTCCATAAAGTGCGTTTCAATATTGTTTTAAGCTTTAACAGACTCGGACCTTCAGCCTCTGGTAAATGTTGAGTAATTAGATATTATAGAGGCTTATTTTAAGGTACATGTTGGCATCAAACCCTTCACCTCCTGGTCTAAACTGTGCAGCTCCGCCTGGTGAGTATTTACAGATTAAACAGACTTTAAGATAACAGAGGACTCATCTGGCTGTTGATGGTATGTTGATGATATAAAAACACAACGTCTCTTTTGGACCACACGTGTCAGGAGTCCTCTTGGTGCTGAACCTGGAGGTTCCTTCTCCAGTGGATCTGTCTTTTGTCTGAACATGAAGAAGAAGAGGCTCCTGCAGGCTGGAGGCTGTGTCATCTCCTCAGGCTCTAAACACACGGACGTGTGGGCGAGTGTGTCTCTGAGGGCTTTCGCTCACGTTCAATCTGCTTTAAAACATCATCTTCTGATCACCTCAGGTTCCTCCCGAGGTGCTCATGAGAACCCTGAGGTCAGCGAGGACGCCCTGAGGGTCAGGAGCACCCTGAAGTCCCTCCTCTGTCCTCTACTGCTCATCTCCACAGCCCGGATCAAAGGTGGTTCCATCCAGATGATTGGACCTGTGGCCTCAGATCCAGTCATGTGACCTGGTTCTGGTCACGTGACCTGGCCCTGGAGGAGGACGGTGGAGGAGGTCTTCGCCGAGGAGACGCTGCTGGGCTGGGGCAGCGTGGTTGTCAGGGCGTCTGGTCCACCTCAGCAGTCATTTAGATGTGACGGGTCGCGGGTCCGAAGGTCAAAGGTCACGCCGTTGGGGGAGTTGTTAGAAGTCATAAGGTCGCACCATCATGGCGGTGGAGCGCAGCGAGTAGCTGGGGCCTCTGAAGTGGTGCCACTTGATACCGTTGAGCTTCCTGATGTTGTGGCCCGCAGCGTAGTAGATCCCATTGAGGTTGGAGAGACCACAGGCATCAAACCACCACCCTGAGAAGAGGAGCGCCTCCTTCATCATCATCATCATCATCATCACCACCATCACCATCATCACCATCATCATCATCTTCATCATCATCACCATCATCATCATCTTCATCATCATCATCATCATCATCACACCTCCTTCATCATCATCATCACCATCACCACCATCATCATCATCATCATCATCACATCATCACCATCATCACCATCATCATCATCATCATCATCATCATCATCATCATCACCATCACCATCATCATCACCATCATCATCATCATCATCATCACCATCATCATCACAATCATCACCATCATCATTATCATCACCATCATCATCATCATCATCTTCATCATCACCATCATCACCATCACCACCATCATCACCATCATCATCACCATCATCATCATCACCATCATCATCATCATCATCATCATCATCATCATCATCATCACCATCATCATCATCATCATCATCATCATCATCACCATCACCATCATCACCATCACCATCATCATCACCATCATCATCACCATCATCATCACCATCATCATCACACCTCCTTCATCATCATCATCACCATCATCACAGTCATCATCATCATCATCATCATCTTCATCATCATCACCATCATCATCATCATCACCATCATCATCATCATCATCACCATCATCATCACCATCATCATCACACCTCCTTCATCATCATCATCACCATCATCACCATCATCATCATCATCATCATCATCTTCATCATCACCATCATCATCATCATCTTCATCATCATCATCATCACCATCATCATCATCATCATCATCATCATCATCATCATCATCATCATCATCATCATCATCACCATCATCATCATCATCATCATCATCATCACCATCATCATCCACCATCATCATCACCATCATCACCATCATCATCATCATCATCATCATCACCATCATCATCATCATCATCATCATCATCATCATCATCACATCATCATCACCATCATCATCATCATCATCACCATCATCATTATCATCATCATCATCATCACCATCATCATCACCTTCATCATCATCATCATCATCATCATCATCATCATCATCATCATCATCATCATCATCATCATCATCATCATCATCTTCATCATCATCACCATCATCATCATCATCATCATCATCATCATCATCATCATCATCACCATCATCATCATCATCATCATCATCATCACCATCATCATCATCATCATCATCATCATCATCATCATCATCATCATCATCATCATCTTCATCATCATCACCATCATCATCATCATCATCATCACCATCATCATCTTCATCATCACATCATCATCATCATCATCATCATCATCATCATCATCATCATCATCATCATCATCATCATCACCATCATCACCACCATCATCATCACCATCATCACCTTCATCATCATCACCATCATCACCATCATCATCATCCATCATCATCATCATCATCACCATCATCATCACCATCATCATCATCATCACCATCATCATCATCATCATCATCATCATCATCATCATCACCATCATCATCATCATCATCATCATCTTCATCATCACCATCATCATCATCATCATCATCATCATCATCATCATCACCATCATCATCATCATCATCCATCATCATCATCATCATCATCATCATCATCATCACCATCATCACCATCATCATCACCATCATCATCATCATCCATCATCATCATCATCACCATCATCATCATCATCATCATCATCATCTTCATCCTCTCTGGGGGTGCTCTTACCTCCCGTCAGCATCAAAGCACACTTGCAGTGGTCACAGTTGTCGTTGTCCTGGTCCCGGGTGCTAAACCCCGCCCCCTGGGTGGTTACGCTGCTCTGCCTCCCCGCCGTGCCGCTGTAGCCCCGCAGATACAACCTGGGGGGGGGGGCAGACAGAGGGGGGGTCTGGGACTCTGGGCTCGTGCACACAGGCCACGCCCTTACCTGTACTGTTGCCTCTCACTGGTCAGTGTGAAGCGGTCGTAGTGGGAGTGGGCGGAGTTTCCCTCCCAGTCCCTCAGCTCCACCCTCAAGGAGTACTGGGCCCGGCTGGTGAGCAGGTGCAGGGCGTCGTTCCCCAGCCAGTGCTCCCCCAGCACGTCCCCGAACCCCTGCAGCCACACACAGTCAGAGCTGCGGGCCCGGGCCCGGCCGCCAGGGGGCACCCCGCCACCTGCACGGGTCACGTGAAGGGCCCTCACCGTCTTGTAGTCCCTCCAGCTCCTCTGGAAGTCCACGCTGCCGTTGAAGCGCCGCTGGAAGACCGTCCAGCCTCCGCCGCTGGTCTCCATGTCGCAGTACACCTGCGGCAGGTGAGAGCCGTCACGAGCTGCCCCAGCCCGGAGCTCAGGTGTGTCCTACCTGCACAGGTGCGGAGCTGTTGATGACGTAGATGTGGTACAGGCCGCTGAGGGAGTGACCCGCCCGGTACACATCTGCACAGTCCCGCCACATCTGGATCTGCGGAGGCGAGCCTGGAAACAGAACGAGTCACGTGACCCCTTCCCCCGAGTGTGTGTGAGAAAGAGTGTGTGTGTGAGTGTGTGTGAGTGTGAGTGAGTGAGAGTATTAGTGTGTGTGTGAGAAAGAGTGTGTGTGTGAGTGTGAGTGAGAGTATTAGTGTGTGTGTGTGAGTGTGTGTGAGTGAGTGAGAGTATTAGTGTGTGTGTGTGAGTGAGTGTGAGAGAGAGTGAGAGTATTAGTGTGTGTGTGTGTGTGTGAGTGAGTGAGTGAGTGAGTGAGTAGTATTAGTGTGTGTGTGTGTGTGAGTGTGAGAGAGAGTGAGAGTATTAGTGTGTGTGTGAGTGAGTGAGAGTATTAGTGTGTGTGTGTGAGTGTGTGTGAGTGAGTGAGAGTATTAGTGTGTGTGTGAGTGTGTGTCTGTGTGTGTGTTACTGTGTGTGTTCTTGCTGTGAGGATTTAACTAGAAAAGGGAGGACATTTTTGTGAGGTGAGGACAACTTCAAAGCGTCCTCAGGTTGTGTGTCCGTCTCCTGACCTGTTGCCGTGGCGACCATGTGAAGGAGGGTGTGCATGGACTCCCTCAGCTGCGCCTGCTGCCGCTGCAGCGCCGTGTTGTTGCTGCTGGCGAACCTCAGCTGCCGCTCCAGCGACTCGATGGCGTCCATCTGACCCCTGACCACGGACTGGAGACAAACCAATCAGAGCGCACCTGAGAGGCGGGGGCGGGGCCTCGGCGAGGGCGGGGCCTTCTGGACACACTACCTGGAGTCTGTCCTTCTCCTCCCTCATGTTCGCCAGCTCTCCTCTCTGCTGAGACTCCAGCTTCTGGACCTTACTCTCCAAATGACTGAAGATCAAAGACACCCTCACTCAACCTCCCAACAGGTGAAGATCAAAGACACTCTCACTCAACCTTCCCAACAGGTGAAGTTCAAAGACACTCTCACTCAACCTTCCCAACAGGTGAAGATCAAAGACCAGGAACACAAAAGAGTGACACGGTTCCCTCCGTTTCTTCAGATGTGTCACGTGTTTGTCACGGATCATTTGACGTTGTGTTCAGCCATGAGTGAAATCGCTCGGCCCGATGTTTCCATGACGTTCCTGTAGCGTTCCTCCTCGCCTGTCCGGTTCTGATCAGGTCCAGATTATGACAGCTGACCCGGCCCCCGAGCCGACACCAGAAGTTCATGAACACCCCCACACCACCAGCCCCGCTGAAGGAGCAGCACTGGTCGATGGTTTAAGGCCATTCAAGGTGTCTGATCAGGACCGAGGGGACGCTGACGGGACCCAGGACCCAGGACCCAGGACCCAGGACCCAGGACCCAGGACCCAGGACCCAGGACCCAGGACCCAGGAACCAGGACCCAGGACCGGCCCAACGAGCTGGAGGAACATCTGAGGTTGACCCAGCAGCAGGAAGGTTCCTGGAACCAGCTGTGTGGCCCCCAGGGAGGTTCTGGGTACCTCCAGGAAGGTTCCAGGTGCCTCCAGGAGGGTTCCAGGTGCCTCCAGGTGCCTCCAGGAGGGTTCTGGACTCACCTGTTCCGGGCCTGGAGCCGGCTGATCTGGGCCGTCTGCAGCAGCAGCTCCTTCTCCAGCTGGTTGGTGCTGAGGAGGTTCTCCAGCAGCTGGATCTCCATCCTGGAGGTGTGGTTCAGCACCTGGACACAGCGCCGGCGTTACGGGAGCGCCGCCGTCACCGGGGCGCCGGGCCTACCCGGGCCTACCTGGGCCTACCCGGGCCTACCCGGGCCAACCCTGGGCCTACCCGGGCCAACCCGGGCCTACCGGGCCTACCTGGGCCTACCCGGGCCAACCCGGGCCTACCCGGGCCTACCCGGGCCTACCTGGGCCTACCTGGGCCTACCTGGGCCTACCTGGGCCAACCCGGGCCATGGGCCTACCTGGGCCAACCCGGGCCTACCTGGGCCTACCTGGGCCTACCTGGGCCTACCTGGGCCTACCGGGCCTACCTAAGCAACCGGGCTTACTTGGGCCTACCCAGGCCACCTGGGCTACCTGGGCCCTTGAGCCTACTGGGTCTACCTGGGCCTACCGGGCCTACCTGGGCCTCCACCGCCGTGAGTCTGCGCGTCTGCTCGGCGGCGCGCGTCAGCAGGGCGGCGCCCATCTCCAGCATGGCGGCCGTCTGGTTGTGGGCGAGGTGGGGGGCGGCGCCCGCCGCCTCCCGCTTCAGGACGGCGTTCTCCAGCTGAGGGGGAGGGGAGACGCGTCACCTCGGGGCCCGGCGCCGCCCCGCCGTCCCACGACTCTGGGAAGAGCGGGCGGTGCCAACGGCCGCGACCCCCGACCCCCGACCCCAGTGCGCCGTCCCCGCGTCATCGGGATACCAGCCGCACTGGGAGGGGGGGAGGGGGAGGGGGAGGGGGGAGGTAAATATAGCCCGCACCAACAAACACACGGGCCCTCTGGGACGGCCCGTTGCCACGGCGACCGCATGAGGAGGCCAGGCCTGGACGGAGGTCGGCCGAGGCCCCCGCGGTCTGGACGTTCATCACGCGGTCCAGCAGGGACCATCAGACGTCCTCCAGGGACCAGCTGGACCGCGTGAGAGGGTACCCCGCCCAACATCTGGGGGTCCTCACCCAACATCTGGGGGGTCCTCACCCAACATCTGGGGGCTCCTCCCCTGTGTACAGGCCCCCTCCCCGTCCCTCGGCACACCCCCGTGTCTGCTGGGTCACGCTGGTTGGCGCCGGGGCTCGGTGTTTGGAGCGTTATCTCTCTGAGCTGTTTGAATCCTAAAATCAGGGGCAGGTCCGACATCTGGCCCAGATGTTGTTCCAGTGAAGCCTGACAGATGTGTGCTGACTAATGGACCCGCTCCAGAGCCGCGTTCCCCCTGATCCACTTGAGCGCCGCCGTCGCCGCTCCGTGCCGCCATCGCTCATTTAATTAAAGCTGGGGACCCTCGGCGGTGCCGAGGGCGCCGTCACCACCCGCAGAGACGTGCGGTTGGAGACGGGAAGACGGCCAGAGCGTCAGACGGGGAGGCGGAGCCGAGGCCGCGTCGCGATTTTCGGTATTTCTTTTGTTGTTTTTGTTGATTCTCCAGAGGCTGAAAGTGCTGACTCATGATTGACCCTCATTTCCTGCTGAGGAGCGCACACACACACACACACACACACACACACACACACACTCACACACATACACACACACACACACACACACACACACACACACTCACACACATACACACATACACACACACACACACACACACACACACACACACACACACACACACATACACACACGCACGCACATACACACACACACACACACACACACACACATACACACACTCACATACACATACACACACACACACACACGCACACACACATACACACACTCACATACACATACACACACACACATACACACACACATACACACACACACGCACACACACATACACACACATACACACACTCACATACACACACTCACACAGACACTCACACACACACACACACACTCTCACACACACACGGGTAATTAGCCTGACGTGCACAGATCATTAGGACCTACACACACCGTCCCACGAGCCGAGGCTCTACGCAGGCAGCCCCACGTACGGCCCGGTCGGCCCCCGGGCCCTAACTAGAACCACATGTTGGCAGCTCTGGTCGGGGGGGGTGAGGGGGGTGAGGGGGGGTCGGGGGGGTCGGTAACGAGGCTGACGCACAGGCGAGGAGCGCTGATAGTGATCTGGGGTAACAAGTGCAGCGGGAGCGCGGGGATTCCAGCCCCAGCGAGGTCAGCGCGGGGCTGAGGGCGGCTCCGCCCCTCCAGGACGAGCCTCGGTCACCACGGCAACGCCAACACCAACACTGGTCCCGCCGGTGTTGGACCGGTTCAACACCGGCGGGACCAGTGTAACACCAGTCTAACACCAACAGAAGGTTGTTGGTTCAACAGGAAGCAGAACTTCAACCTCGACCTTTGACCTCCACCAGTCGACCTTCCGCTTCGTCAAAACAACCGACTTCGCCGACTGCCCTCTCAGCGGTCAGCCCGTCTCCGTGGCGACGCGGCTGAGGCTCCTCCTCCCGACCGGTAACCTAATCTGGGAGCGCTCCGCGTGTTTGGGCTGAACTCCGAGTCCGGCGTTCCGAGCCAACAGCCGGAGGCCCGGCGCTCCGCCCGGGAACGTTCCCTCCGTGGTGTCTGACTGTTCAGCCGTCGCCCCCGGCGACCTTGGCTCCTCCCCCTCCCCTGTTTGCGGTTGATCCTCCACCTGAGGCCCGAGGGCGCCGCTGTCCTGAGCCTGACCGCTACCGCCCTCGTGGCCCCGCCCCCCGCGGTCACGTGACCCTGCAGGTCGTCGGGGACGGTGTTCTTTCCGGGGGTTTTTGGACTCGGTGGTTGTTTTTCCCGAAGTGTGAGTCAGCGAGCTAAAAATGTCGCTCAGACGTCAACAACCCGCAAAATAACAACTCTTGTGCAACAGCAGCAGGCCCCGCCCCTCTCAGGCCCCGCCCCCTCCCAGGCCCCGCCCCCACCAGGGCGAGGCAGGCTCCACCCACACAGATGAACCCCCCTGACGTGAACAGGAACAAACCCTGAGTAGGGTCAGAGAGCCCTCTGGGATTAAGATGAGGCTGAATCCTGGTTTATTAATCTGGACTTTTGAGGTGTTCCTCCAGATGTTCTGCAGACCTGCGTCTGGGGGTTCTTCACGGTGACCCCCCCCACGAGCCGCGGCCCGCCCACTCATGGTGGCGGTGTTTTCTCTGGCCCCGCCCGGCGCCATCTGTCCAAACACGCTGAGGGGAGTGATTAATCCTTCATAAAACATGAGCTTTGTTTATTATCAGAGAAAACAGATTATCACATTCAGGTGATCGACTGAGTCTGTCTGTCAGCACCCCGAAACAGGCTGAACATCTGGAGACTCAGGACGCAGGCCCTCGGAATAAGAGAGCACAACTATCACCAACATGGAATTAGGATCAGGTTAGGATCAGGTTAGGATCAGATTAGGATCAGATTAGGATCAGGTTAGGATCAGATTAGGATCAGATTAGGATCAGGTTAGGATCAGATTAGGATCAGATTAGGATCAGGTTAGGATCAGATTAGGATCAGGTTAGGATCAGATTAGGATCAGATTAGGATCAGATTAGGATCAGGTTAGGATCAGATTAGGATCAGGTTAGGATCAGATTAGGATCAGGTTAGGATCAGATTAGGGCTGTCTGATGCTCCCACAAGGAAGAGCAACAACAGAAGCATCTGAATTTGGGAATTTTTGTAGCTCTCAGGGTCTCTGGGGATTAGCCTCGTGTGTGTGTGAGTGTGTGTGTGTGTGTGTGTGTGTGTGTGTGTGTGTGTGTGTGTGTGTGTGTGTGTGTGTGTGTGTGTGTGTGTGTGTGTGTGTGTGTGTGTGTGTGTGTGTGTGTGTGTGGGGAACAGAAAGAATCTGTGTGGTTGTTTCCATCTCTCGTCCCCTCTATCAGTCTGTCCTCCCTCCATCTTCAACAGCAACCTGGAATCTCCCATGATGCCAATTTAGGATGATGGATCACTTTCACACACACACACACACACAAACACTCACACACACACAAACACTCACACACACTCACACGCACTCACACAAACACACAAACACACACACACAAACACACAAACACACACACACACAGACACTCACACACACACACACACACACAGGTGACCCCAGCACTCTAAGGACATCTTTTTCCCGACGCTCTGTACTCTCTGGAACAGCGCTGTGGAGGGGGCGGGGCTTCCCGGCCAGATTCCGGCTGATTAATCAGCGTTATCTGGAGCCTGAAGTGAAGTTTCTGTTTTCTTTGCAGCTCCGCCGGTGCTGCTCCCCCTAAACTGCGCCTGAGTGCTTTGACCCCGCCGCTCCGGGGGAACGCGGCGGCGTTGGGCCAAAGGGAGAGATTCCAGCCTCACATAAACAAACAGACCGAGCACCCTCCACGGGACCGCCGATCGGGAAGGGGACAGGTTGACAGGGCTGGGACTGGCAGGAAGGACAGGGTCCACAGTGTCCCTGTCACCTGGACCGGGAGGGAACGAGGGCGTGCCCAGGTACGAGGGCGTTCCCAGAGGGCGTTCCCATAGGGCGTTCCCAGAGGGCGTTCCCAGAGGGCGTTCCCAGGTATGAGGGCGTTCCCAGAGGGCGTTCCCAGAGGGCATTCCCAGAGGGCGTTCCCAGGTATGAGGGCATTCCCAGAGGGCGTTCCCAGAGGGCGTTCCCATAGGGCGTTCCCATAGGGCATTCCCAGGTATGAGGGCGTTCCCAAGAAAGAGGGCGTTCCCAAGAAAGAGGGCGTTCCCAGAGGGCATTCCCAGAGGGCGTTCCCAGGTATGAGGGCAGTCCCAGAGGGCGTTCCTAGGTATGAGGGCGTGCCCAGGTACGAGGGCGTTCCCAGAGGGTGTTCCCAGAGGGCGTTCCCAGAGGGCGTTCCCAAGAAAGATGGCATTCCCATAGGGCATTCCCATAGGGCATTCCCAGAGGGTGTTCCCAGAGGGCGTTCCCAGAGGGCGTTCCCAGGAAAGGGCTCCGAGGAGCAGGGCCAGACTACCGGAGCAGCTGTATCCCCGTCACATGTTGAAAGCAGGAATACCTCAGTGGGAATCCTGGGGCCTTGGTGAGGCTGGGAAGAACCCAGACATGGAAACAGACATGAAGATGAGGATGATGAGGATGACCATCTTCATCATCAGGTCCATGCTTCACCTCCCAGCTGAAGCTCCAAGAATCAAGAGGATCAAAGCCAAAGGAGGTCGGGATCATCAAGAGTGTGTTTGTGGTGGAATAAACACACACACCCTGTTGAACTGTGACAGTCTCTGAGGACCACATCTGTAGGACACGATAAGATCACCCCAACATCTGGAGAGCAAGAGGTGGAGAACCAGGAGAGAGGGGACTCAGGTACAGAGCAGCAACACACACACACACACAAAAACACACACAAACTCACATCTGAAATAAGTACACAAAGTGCACAAATAGATCAGGATCTTCAGCTGAATCTGATCACATTCACACATGTCCTCATCCATTCACACATGTCCTCATCATGTCCTCATCCATTCACACATGTCCTCATCCATTCACACATGTCCTCATCCATTCACACATGTCCCCTCATCCGTTCACACATGTCCTCATCTGTTCACACATGTCCTCATCCGTTCACACATGTCCTCATCATGTCCTCATCCATTCACACATGTCCTCATCCGTTCACACATGTCCTCATCTGTTCACACATGTCCTCATCTGTTCACACATGTCCTCATGCGTTCACACATGTCCTCATCTGTTCACACATGTCCTCATCTCTTCACACATGTCCTCATCTGTTCACACATGTCCTCATCTCTT
>CAJVRN010000011.1:13300000-13335000 GCA_911728415.1 Lagocephalus sceleratus | reverse complement strand
TTTCATTTGTCGCTCCAGAGGTCAGAGGTCAGAGGTCAGGGCGAAGTCGATGTCTGGAGGGCAACGTCAGGAACGAGGCGTGAATGAGCCTGAACACTCAGATGAGATGAGAAATGAGAAAATGAGGCGGAACCCGCCGCTGGTGGGAGGCTCCTCCCCTTCGGCTGTGGAGCAGAGCAAACACCCTTTGTTCAGATCAAAGCTTCCTGCTTTGATGTGATCAAAGCTTTGATGTGATCAAAGCTTCCTGCTTTGATCTGACCAACAGGACCTTGTGGGTCAAACCCTCTCTCCACCGGGGCGTTCACCCCCCCACCGGCGTGCGCCTCTGCTGCCCCCTGCAGGGCAGCGCGGGAACTGCAGCCTTTGATGCGTCACTCATCTCGAAGGCCTTTGATCTTAACACGGGGTGGGCGGGGCCTCAGCTGCAGCCAATGAGATCGTCTCTTTCACGTCAGTCAGTCTCCAGCACGTGTGTGTTTAGTTTGAGGTTTGATGTGAAGACACCGGTCATGGGGCGTGTTGAGTTAACCTGCTGGAGGAGGTCAACTCAACAACCCCCCCCCACACACACACACACACACACACACACACACACACACACACACACACACACACACACACACACACACACACTCACACACACACACACACACACACACACTCACACACTCACACACACACACACACACACACACACACACACTCACACACACACACACACACACACACACACACACACTCACACACACTCACACACACACACACACATACACACACACACTCCAGGACCATCAGGCTCCAGGACTCCAGGACCATCAGGCTCCAGGACCATAAGGCTCCAGGACCATCAGGCTCCAGGACTCCAGGACCATCAGGCTCCAGGACCATCAGGCTCCAGGACCATCAGGCTCCAGGACCATCAGGCTCCAGGACTCCAGGACCATCAGAGGTCGGGTAACTTGTAGCAGAGGAAGAGAAAGAGGATGTGGTGGTGCTCAAAGACTTTCATGTTGTGTGTGAAACTCAGTAACAAAACGTTCCTTCGGTTTCCTCTTTCGAGAGATCGATGAAGGCGACCGCAGCGGACGGCGAGGGCTACAGCGGTGCTCCAACCCGCCTCAGCATGCGGAACCATTGGTCCCTCCAGCGTGGACGCCCCCACCACCGTGGAGGGTTGACACACACACACACACACACACACACACACACACACACACACACACACACACACAGCTCTGGTCTCTTCCTGTTGTTCAGATTATTCATCTCGTCTCTTATCGTTTCATCACTTCCTGTTAAATCACACAACCATTTATAACGACGCTCAAGCGAGAAGAACATTTGAGGAACCGACCATCTGAGAGCGAGGGTCCGGCGATGAAGGGTTTCCTCCTCCTCCTCCTCGTCTCGCTGACCACAGGTAAGACCACCTGGTCGCTGAGAAGGTTTTAAAGGAGAAGAAGGGCTAGAAAACGGTGTTTTATAAAGCTATGTGCTCTTTGATGTGCTGAGCTTTGGTCCTTCAGGCGCCAAGGCCCCCAGCGTGAGGGGCTGTCAGGGGGGGTGGCTGGAGTTCACCCGCGGGTATCCCAGAGGTTACAGCGTGGTCGAGGTGCGTGGCGTCAGACTGAAGAGCGCCAACACGTGGGAGAACATCGCCGATCTGCTGCTGTTTCACGATGCCGTGAAGAAAAGAGTCACGGTCGGCATCAGACAGCTGAAGTCCAGAAGAACGGTCCAGATGAAATTCATTGGATCATCAAGAAGAAGAAGAAGAGACGATGATGACGATGATGACAACGATGACAACGATGAGAAGAAACTTACTAATGTAGAAGTCGGTAAGAGACTCTTCCTATTTTCATTGTTAGTGTAGGATGAGTCTGAGACCTTCATGAGTCTGAGACCTTCATGAGTCTGGGACCTTCATGAGTCTGGGACCTTCATGAGTCTGAGACCTTCATGAGTCTGAGACCTTCATGAGTCTGAGACCTTCATGAGTCTGGGACCTTCATGAGTCTGGGACATCATGAGTCTGAGACCTTCATGAGTCTGGGACCTTCATGAGTCTGAGACCTTCATGAGTCTGGGACCTTCATGAGTCTGGGACCTTCATGAGTCTGGGACATCATGAGTCTGAGACCTTCATGAGTCTGGGACATCATGAGTCTGAGACCTTCATGAGTCTGGGACCTTCATGAGTCTGAGACCTTCATGAGTCTGGGACCTTCATGAGTCTGAGACCTTCATGAGTCTGAGACCTTCATGAGTCTGGGACCTTCATGAGTCTGGGACATCATGAGTCTGAGACCTTCATGAGTCTGGGACATCATGAGTCTGAGACCTTCATGAGTCTGGGACATCATGAGTCTGAGACCTTCATGAGTCTGGGACATCATGAGTCTGAGACCTTCATGAGTCTGGGACATCATGAGTCTGAGACCTTCATGAGTCTGGGACCTTCATGAGTCTGAGACCTTCATGAGTCTGGGACATCATGAGTCTGAGACCTTCATGAGTCTGGGACATCATGAGTCTGAGACCTTCATGAGTCTGGGACCTTCATGAGTCTGAGACCTTCATGAGTCTGGGACCTTCATGAGTCTGAGACCTTCATGAGTCTGAGACCTTCATGAGTCTGGGACATCATGAGTCTGAGACCTTCATGAGTCTGGGACCTTCATGAGTCTGGGACCTTCATGAGTCTGGGACCTTCATGAGTCTGAGACATCATGAGTCTGGGACATCATGAGTCTGAGACCTTCATGAGTCTGGGACCTTCATGAGTCTGAGACCTTCATGAGTCTGGGACCTTCATGAGTCTGGGACCTTCAGGCTCAGCTGCTCTAACAGTGAATGGACAAACCCAGGAAGTCTCTGCAGGGGGGGGGGACTCGATCCCATCACCGAAGGGCCTCGATCCCTCCTCCATCACTGACCTTCTTGTCTAGTTCCAGAGAGCTGCACAAAACCACCTCAAACAGTTACAACAGCATCTGGAGCAGTCGACTGTCGTCCCCCAAAGACCTGGGCCAAGGCGCAGATCATCTTCTGTAGAGAGAACAAAAACACCTGTGAGGAGGTCCTGACCACCAGTCAGAGGACCAGCGGGCCCTTCACTCTGACCAACAGCTGGACCGTCCACATCACCCGGGCGTCCCCGCAGGACAACGGCGTCTACTGGTGCGCAGTGAAGGGGCGGGACTTCCGAGCAGGTTTCAAGCAGATATCCATCCAGGTGGAGGAGCAGGAGCACAGCACAGGTGAGGGCGGGGTCCAGACATGGGGGGTCCAGACATGGGGGGTCCAGACATTTGGGGGGTCCAGACATGGGGGTCCAGACATGGGGGTCCAGACATTTGGGGGGGTCCAGACATTTGGGGGGTCAGACATTTGGGGGGTCCAGACATGGGGGTCCAGACATGGAGGGTCCAGACATTTGGGGGAGTCCAGACATGGGGGTCCAGACATGGGGGGTCCAGACATGGGGGGTCCAGACATTTGGGGGGTCCAGACATGGGGGGTCCAGACATTTGGGGGGTCCAGACATTTGGGGGGGTCCAGACATGGGGGTCAGACATTTGGGGGGGGTCCAGACATGGGGGGTCCAGACATTTGGGGGGGGGTCCAGACATGTGGGGGTCCAGACATGGGGGGGTCCAGACATTTGGGGGGGGGTCCAGACATTTGGGGGGGGGTCCAGACATTTGGGGGGGTCCAGACATTTGGGGGTGTTTCTGACCTGCTTCGTCTCTGCAGCTCGTCCCACCAGCGTGTCTCCTCTGACCCCCGGTGAGAAGCCCGGCGAGGCCCCCCCTGGGTGGGTGATGCTCTCCTCTGACAGAAGGTTGTGGTTTCTGCCCCCTCAGGCGTCTCTCCATCCCCCGGGGGGGTCGTCACCACGGCGGTCGCCACAGTCGTTGCCACGGTGGTCGCCATGGTCGTCTGCGGAGCTGCGCTGCTGCTGAGTTCGGTCCTCATCTACAAATGTGAGATGCCGCGCTCCTCCAAGAGTCTAAGGAGCTGTACTACAAAGAACACCGGCTCAGGGTTGTAGCTCGACCTTCGGTTGTGGGTTGTTTGTGGTTTGATTGTTGTTTGGTTGTTGGCCGGTTGTAGTTTTGGATGTAAATTTGGTTGCAGTTTTGGTTATTGTTTGATTGTAGTTTTTCTTTTAGTTTGGTCGTAGTTTTGATTGCAGTTTTGGTTGTAGTTTTGTCGTAGTTCAGTTATTGTTTAGTTGTAGTTTGGTTGTAGTTTTGATTATTGTTTGGTTGTAGTTTGGTTGTAGTTCAGTTATTGTTTAGTTGTAGTTTGTTTGTTGGCTGGTTGTAGTTTTGGTTATTATTTGGTTGTAGTTTTGGTTTTAGTTTGGTTGTTGTCTGGTTGTAGGTTTGGTTGTAGTTTCGAATATTGTTTGGTTGTAGTTTGGTTGTAGTTCAGTTATTGTTTGGTTGTTGGCTGGTTGTAGTTTTGGTTATTTGGTTGTAGTTTTGGCTTTAGTTTGGTTGTTGTCTGGTTGTAGGTTTGGTTATTGTTCGGTTGTAGTTTTGATTATTGTTTGGTGTTTGGCCGGTTGTAGGTTTGGCTGTAGTTTTGGTTGTTGTTTGGTTGTAGTTTGGTTGTATTTCTGTTTTAGGGTAAGTATTTGGCTCTTCTATGATTCCATCTCATTGATCTTTGGAATTTGTGAGTTTGTTCCTTTGAGAACATTTGAGATATTTTGTCTCCAGCTACCGGAGGACAGTCCCATCGCCATGGCAACAGCCTCAGCCACATCTGGTTCCTCTTTACTGACCAGTTTGGCACTGGCGGTTGGTGATGGGGGAGGTCGCGGGGTCGCGTCCCAGCCTCGTGTTGTGTCAGGAGTGAATTCACTTTTGTTTTTCCAGGTTTAAAAAAGAAACAGAACAAAGAGGAGTGCAGACCAGAGGTGGGTTTGTGGCTTTGCTGAGCTCATAACAGTATTTTTTCAGACCTCCTGTAATCACTGAGGCCTTTGTGTTTCACGTAGATGACCTACAAGGAGATACAACAGCTCCCGCACGCAGCCACACCGACACCCACAACCAAGACCATTTACGTCACCGCCGGCTTTGCCACAAACGCCTCTGTGGCGCCTAAAGGGGCCCCAGGGGGGGCCAGCCGAGGGTCTTGAGGGTCCTCTCAGTTATGCTTAAGGGGCACTGATGCGTAAGTCATTTCAATATGGAGACAATTCCCCCCAATAACAACAACAACAACAACAACAACAACAATAATGAAGTATGACTTAAGTTCACACAACCATAACTATAGTGTGTGTGAGAATGTGAGAAAGACTTAAACCCATATAGAAATGCTTTAATGCTTTGATTTTATGTTTTTTTATTGACTCTTATATTAAAGTTTCATTTTAA
Organism: Lagocephalus sceleratus; assembly: GCA_911728415.1. Taxonomy (NCBI): domain Eukaryota; kingdom Metazoa; phylum Chordata; class Actinopteri; order Tetraodontiformes; family Tetraodontidae; genus Lagocephalus; species Lagocephalus sceleratus. Next base: position 13,329,598 of record CAJVRN010000011.1, on the reverse strand, counting down.
ATAAAATCGTTATTCTTCTCTTTTGTCTCGGTGACATCGCCCCCTCGTGGCCACCTGCCTGTACTGACTCTATAAAGTTATAAATAAAGCACATAAACATGTTTAAACTCTCTTTTCTGATGTTTAGATTATTATATTTGGTCCGAAGCCTCAATCCCGGATAGCCTCTTAGCGTCTCCTTCGCTCCACACGCCCTCCTGCGCTTGACCGCGGTCCTTCCTGAGCCGGCGTTGACGTCGTCGCACTACGAGGTGTGACATCCGCCGTGACCACAACAGTCAGACACCGGGGGTGTTTTCATGTCTGGTGACAGCCGCTGCTGCACCGTCGCAGCTGGCGGCCTCGACCCCCGGCCCTGCAGCCTTGTGGCCCCCGACCCCCCGCGGCCCCCGACCCCCCGGCCCTGCAGCCTTGTGGCCCCCGACCCCCCGGCCCTGCAGCCGGCTCCAGGAGGCTCCAGGAGGCTCCAGGAGGCTCCAGGAGGGGGGGGGGGTCGTGCTGGTGTCTCTTCTGATCCGTTGGAGGACTCGTCTGGGTTTAGGTGTCATTCCCAACATTCGTCGTTTGTTCAACAGAGTCACGATTCTGGGTTGACCGTGGTCCTCTCATCTGAAACAGTTAATCAGTTATTTAATTTTGTTTTTTGAATGAAAGTTATTTTTTTTCTTCGCGTTTGGGCTGTAAATTAAAGTTTATACGAGCTTTTTGTGACGCAGGTTGACCAGGCGGAACCATCGCGAGGTGGTCGCTGTTTCCGCCGGTAGACAGAGTGGGCGGACGCCTCGCTGCTACCCTGCTAGCTGCCACGTCGAGCTGCAGAAGTCCGACTTATCCTCCTCGAACACCGAACAAAAGTGTCCCGAGGCGGCTGGAAGCGTGAGCCGCGGTCATGGTGAGTCTCCCTGCGGCCCCCTTCGTGGGGGGGGGCACCCCCGAGGCCTCGTCGCGTCCTCACGGACCCTCCCGGCTAGCTGTTAGCCCGGAGCTAACCTCAACTTTAATCTTTCGCTTTCTTCGCTCTAAAACTTTTATACCTGCGGGTTTCAGGTTTCCGTCATCAACACGGTGGACACCTCCCACGAGGACATGATCGTGAGTAGAGCTCTCCTTCCTCCGCGGACCTTTACCGTGAGCCTCAGGAGGCGCTTGAAGGGTTAAAAACGACGAACGTCGCGTGTTTAAATGTGTTTTAACCTGTTTTAATCACCGCGGTCACCATGGTTACCGGCACCGGGGGGGGGGCACCGGGGTGGGGGGGCACCGGGGTGTCAGGCAGCACTTGCAGCTTCAGTCACGTTGAGATTCAAAGTTGGTTTACGGGGTTTGTTCCTGATGTTGTTGAGGCTGCTGAAGGTGTGTGACAGGGCCCCCCCCCTGACCCCCCGGAGACCCCTGGACCCCCTGAACCCCTGAACCCCCCCAGACCCCCCCCCAGACCCCTGGACCCCCCCTGGACCCCCCCCCGACCCCCTGGACCCCCCCGGACCCCCCTGACCCCCTGAACCCCCCTGAACCCCCTGAACCCCCCAGACCCCCCCCAGACCCCTGGACCCCCTGACCCCCCAGACCCCTGGACCCCCCCGACCCCCCCCGACCCCTGAACCCCCCTGGACCCCCCAGACCCCTGGACCCCCCGGACCCCCCAGACCCCCTGGACCCCCTGAACCCCCCCGACCCCCTGGACCCCCGACCCCTGGACCCCCCTGAACCCCCCTGACCCCCTGAACCCCCTCCCGACCCCCCCCTGAACCCCCCTGGACCCCCCTGAACCCCCTGGACCCCCCCGACCCCCCCCAGACCCCTGGACCCCCCTGAACCCCCCTGACCCCCTGAACCCCCCCTGGACCCCCTGACCCCCCTGACCCCCTGAACCCCCCAGACCCCCCCCCCTGACCCCCTGGACCCCCCTGAACCCCCCCCGGACCCCCCTGACCCCTGGACCCCCCTGAACCCCCCTGAACCCCCCTGACCCCCCCCAGACCCCCCTGGACCCCCGGACCCCCCAGATCCCTGGACCCCCCGGACCCCCTGAACCCCCCGGACCCCCCTGGACCCCCCTGACCCCCCAGACCCCTGGACCCCCCCCCCGGACCCCCCCTGAACCCCCCGGACCCCCCCGACACCCCGGACCCCCCAGACCCCTGGACCCCCCTGGACCCCCCTGAACCCCCCGGACCCCCCCCTGGACACCCCCGGACCCCCCCCCGACCCCCAGACCCCTGGACCCCTCTGGACCCCCCTGACCCCCCCCGACCCCCTGACCCCCCAACCCCCCCGACCCCCTGAACCCCCCGACCCCCCCGGACCACCCTGACCCCCCTCCGGTCCCCTGGACCCCCCCGACCCCCTCAACCCCCCCCCCGACCCCCCCGACCCCCCTGACCCCCTGACGCTGCTCTCTCCTCCAGCACGACGCCCAGATGGACTACTACGGGACGCGCCTCGCCACCTGCTCCTCCGACCGCACCGTCAAGATCTTCGACGTGAGGAACGGCGGTCAGATCCTGGTGGCCGACCTGAGGGGGTGAGGCGGCGCCGCGGTCCTGGGGGGCCCCCAGGACCCCCCCGACCTGAGCGAGTGTGTGTGTGTGTGTGTGTGAGTGTGTGTGTGTGTGTGTGTGAGTGTGTGTGTGAGTGTGTGTGTGTGTGTGTGCGCGTGTGCGTGTGTGTGTGTGTGTGTGTGTGAGTGTGTGTGTGTGTGTGTGTGTGTGTTTAACCGTGTGTGTGTGTGTGTGTGTGTGTGTGTGTGTGTGTGTGTGTGTGTGTGTGTGTGTGTGTGTGTGTGTGTGTGTGTGTGTGTGTGTGTGTGTGTGTGTGTGTGTGTGTGTGTGTGTGTGTGTGTGTGTGTGTGTGTGTGTGTGTGTGTGTTTAACCGTGTGTGTGTGTGTGTGCATGTGTGTGTGTGTGTGTGTGTGCGTGTGAGTGTGTGTGTGCGTGTGTGTGTGTGTGTGTGTGTGTGTGTGTGTGCGTGCGTGCGTGTGTGTTTAACCGTGTGTGTGTGTGTGAGTGTGTGAGTGTGTGTGTGTGTTTAACCGTGTGTGTGTGTGTGCGCAGCCACGAGGGGCCGGTCTGGCAGGTGGCGTGGGCCCACCCGATGTTCGGGAACGTCCTGGCGTCCTGCTCGTACGACCGCAAGGTCATCGTGTGGAAGGAGGAGGGCGGGGCCTGGGACAAGATGTACGAGTACACGGGCCACGAGTCCTCAGGTGGGTGGGGCCCCGGCGCCCCTGGGGGCGGAGCGTGCCCCCCCTCACGCCCCCCCCGCTCACCTCCCTCACCCCCTCTCTCACCCCCTCTAACCCCCCTAACCTCACCCCCCTCACCCCCTCTCTCACCCCCTCTAACCCCCTAACCTCACCCCCCTCACCCCCCCTCTCTCACCCCCTCTAACCCCCCTAACCTCACCCCCCCTCACCCCCTCTCTCACCCCCCTCTAACCCCCCTCACCCCCCTCTCTCACCCCCCTCCTAACCCCCCCTAACCTCACCCCCCTCTACCCCCCTCTCTCCCCCTCTAACCCCCCACCCCCCTCACCCCCCTCTCTCACCCCCTCCCCCCTAACCCCCCAACCTCACCCCCCTCACCCCCCTCTCTCACCCCCTCTAACCCCCCTAACCTCACCCCCCTCACCCCCTCTCTCACCCCCCTCTAACCCCCTAACCTCACCCCCTCACCCCCCTCTCTCACCCCCTCTAACCCCCTAACCTCACCCCCCTCACCCCCCTCTCTCACCCCCTCTAACCCCCTAACCTCACCCCCTCACCCCCCCCTCTCTCCCCCCTCTAACCCCCCCTCACCCCCCCCTAACCCCTCACCCCCCTCACCCCCCCTCTCTCACCCCCTCTAACCCCCTAACCTCACCCCCCCACCCCCCTCTCTCACCCCCTAACCCCCCTCACCCCCCTAACCTCACCCCCCTCACCCCCCCTCTCTCACCCCCTCTAACCCCCTAACCTCACCCCCTAACCTCCCCCCTCACCCCCCCCACAGTGAACTCGGTGTGCTGGGGCCCGTACGACTTCGGCCTCATCCTGGCGTGCGGTAGCTCCGACGGCGCCATCTCGCTGCTCACCTTCACGGGCGACCAGCAGTGGGACGTGAAGAAGATCAGCAACGCCCACACGGTGCGTGTCGGACCCGCCGCCCCCCGACCCCCCCGCCCCCCCCTGACCCCGCTGGCGTGTGCAGATCGGCTGTAACGCGGTGAGCTGGGGCCCCGCCGTGGTGCCGGGGGGCCTGGTGGAGCCGCCCTCGGGCCACAAGCCCCCCTACGTCAAGCGCTTCGTCTCCGGGGGCTGCGACAACCTGGTGAAGCTGTGGAAGTGCGTCTGCGTGTGCGTGTGCGAGGTGAGCGCCGCCGTGGCTGAGCGCGCTGACCCCCCCCCCCCCCAGGGAGGAGGACGGGCAGTGGAAGGAGGACCAGAAGCTGGAGGCGCACAGCGACTGGGTGAGGGACGTGGGCTGGGCCCCCTCCATCGGCCTCCCCACCAGCACCATCGCCAGCTGCTCTCAGGTGAGACCCCCCGCTGCCCCCCAGGCTGCCCCCCCAGAAGGCTGAGCCTGTGCGTCTGCAGGACGGGCGCGTCTTCATCTGGACCTGCGACGACCCGGCGGGGAACACGTGGACGGCCAAGCTGCTGCACAAGTTCAACGACGTCGTCTGGCACGTCAGCTGGTCCATCACCGGGAACATCCTGGCCGTGTCCGGGGGGGACAACAAGGTGAGCCCCGCCCCCTGAGGCGTCCAGGTGACCTCAGGTGACCTCAGGTGACCTCAGGTGTGCGTGTCCTCATCAGGTGACGCTGTGGAAGGAGTCCATGGACGGGCAGTGGGCCTGCATCAGCGACGTTAGCAAGGGCCAGGGGGCCGTGTCCTCCATCACAGACACACAGCAGAACGAGCAGTGACACACACACACACACACACACACACACACGGTGACCCTTTTGAAGGATCACACGTTAATTAAAAGCCGATGTGTTCAGAGATGAACGGGAAGTTTGAGACGGGTTTACGAGGCTGTCCAAAGAAACAGGACCAACTGAGGAGCTTCAACACACACACACCTGCAGGTTTCTCTGTCTCACACACACACACACACCTGCAGGTTTCTCTGTCTCACACACACACACACCTGCAGGTTTCTCTGTCTCACACACACACACACACACACAGATTCATAGACACTCACACACACCCGTGACGCTCCCTGGCGTTCAGCCTCCTCCAGTCACATCTGGACGTCCAACATTTCATGGATCAATAATTATATTGACACATCAGATAACACTCATGACACACGTTCAAGTCCTGCCGCTGTTGCCACGACAACCACAAATGATCTGAGACCAGAAACCATGATTGTGTTTTTCGTATTTTATGTAATTAAACTTATCATATTCAACAGTGTCCTGGGCTCCTCTTATCATCTAAATGTAAATGATAACATGATTTAAGAGAATATGTTTTATATCTTTTTACCAGTTTGTGGCTGTTTGAGGAAACAAGAAGATAAAATGGAAAAAGAACCACAGATGAGATGATCATCAGAGCAGACAGATGTTTCTGGACATAAAGAACCAGATGTGGGGTGGTTCCTGAATCCTGGGGGTCAAACAAAGGTTGAAGCAAAGGATTAATGAGGGTTTGACTGAAGAACCTCGTCCTGATGTAAAGAGTTAAAGCGGTGTGGTCCCGGTGAGGCTGAACAGCGCCCCCAGTGGTCAGCGTGCTCTCTGCACGAGGCTGGACAGGTGAATTCAGGGAAGACTCACCTGAAGAACTGATGGACAGGAGGACACCAGGGGAGAGGGGGGGCCACGGTTGACCTCAGGATGTCCTCCAGATGTGTCAGGGTGTCCTCCAGATGTGCACGCAGATGCTGTCCTGGACCAAAACTGCGTTTGTGACAGTTTCTCTGCTCACAAGTGCAGATTTGACCTCCAGCCTTCATCTACACACACGTGCTTGTTCCTCACATCTGGAATGTTCTGTGGAGAACCTTCCTCCACCTGAACACCCGCTTCTGCTGCTGACGAGGACCTGTCAGAGTTTCGATGGAGTCACGTGATTGATCGGGTGGTGATCAGAAACGATGACGTCACGGGTCCATCACAGAGGATGTTGAAGGAGTGCTGGATCCTCCACAATAAAACCCCCCGACGACCAGTGTGATGAGACCTGCTGCTTCAGGTCCACGAGCAGAGCCGAGGACACTCTGAGACGTTGTCCTGTCCCTCGGGACACTCTCATCCGGGTGAACTGGACTCCTGTGTCGCTTTAACGCGACATTTTAGTGTTTCTAGACGGTGAATCTCGACCGTGGAGCTCACAGTCGCTTTTACTGTGGTGAGTTTCGGCGGGAAGCGAGGCGGACCAATCAGGAGTGAGAGGAGGCGGGGGGGCGGGGCGGGGGCTCCTTAAATAGAGGCCGTCGGCGGGGACGACGTCACACCTGCAGCGGGATGGAGCAGCTGTGGGTCACGTGGGTCCTGGTCTGCTCCGCGGTGACGTCAGCAGGTGAGGAACCCTGATCGATTATTGCTGTGATCGATGACCCGATCAACACTATCGATCGGTGCTCGAGGCTGCTTCGAACTTGAGACGCTGCGTCACCGCTCCTGCGGGCGCGTGCGCGTGCGCGGGCGCGTGCATCATGTCCTCCAACCCTGCTCGTGTCCTCAGAAGTGTGTTCAGGCAGGCGCCCCCACGACGTTCACCACACCCGAAAGTGCTTCTGCCCTCACCGGGGAGAGCCCCCCGGTCACACACGTCCTCTGACCCGGAGGCTCCTGCCCTCTCACCCAGGGCCGGGTGGGGCTGAGGTCATGCTCACCAGCTCACGCTGCTCCTGTTCAGTCCAGCAGCCCTCTACCCCGGTACGGTAGCACCCATGACCAGGGTCATGTGTGTGCAGAGGCACGGGGGAGTGGTTCAGCACACACACACACACACACACACACACACAGATGCCTACAGGCACACGTCACACAGGATTGTTGTGTCCTCCTGATTACTCAACATGCTTCCACTCTCCCCACACTCCACCTTTAATCCCTCTGGTGTGACCTGGGAACGACTGCCTTCTACTTTTGGTTAAAATAGCTAGAATAATAATGCATTTGGCCATATTGGGGATATTTTACAACAGTGGGCGCGTCTCCATCATCCCACAGGACCCCAGCATCAAAGACCAGGTCCAGGGGGGGGGACCAGCAGGGGGACCAGTAGGGACCAGTAGGGACCAGTAGGGACCAGCAGGGTCCAGCAGGGACCAGCAGGGGGACCAGTAGGGGGACCAGCAGGGACCAGCAGGGACCAGCAGGGTCCAGCAGGGACCAGCAGGGACCAGTAGGACCAGCAGGGACCAGCAGGGGGACCAGTAGGGGGTCCAGTAGGACCAGCAGGGACCAGCAGGGGGACCAGCAGGGGGACCAGTAGGGACCAGTAGGGACCAGTAGGGACCAGCAGGGACCAGCAGGGTCCAGCAGGGACCAGCAGGGGTACCAGTAGGGGGACCAGCAGGGACCAGCAGGGTCCAGCAGGGACCAGCAGGGGGACCAGTAGGGGGACCAGCAGGGACCAGCAGGGTCCAGCAGGGACCAGCAGGGACCAGTAGGACCAGCAGGGACCAGCAGGGGGACCAGTAGGGGGTCCAGTAGGACCAGCAGGGACCAGCAGGGACCAGCAGGGGGGACCAGCAGGGACCAGTAGGGGGACCAGCAGGGTCCAGCAGGGGGACCAGCAGGGACCAGTAGGACCAGCAGGGACCAGTAGGACCAGCAGGGACCAGCAGGGACCAGCAGGGACCAGCAGGGTCCAGCAGGGACCAGCAGGGACCAGTAGGGGGACCAGTAGGACCAGCAGGACCAGCAGGGACCAGCAGCTCTGACGGGGTGGTGTCGTTGCAGAGCTGACGGACCTGAAGGTGTCAGAAGACAGGGACGTGGTCCTGCGGTGCTCCGGGGACGGCAGCGTCAGAGGACAACTGTTCGACTGGAAGAAGGACGGCGGCGTGGAGGTGTTCCTCTACGACAGCGGCAGCACGTATGGACCCGGCAGGGCCGGACAGAGTCCTCAGTTTGAGGGACGAGTCCTCCACTTCCCCGAAGCTCTGGACTCCGGGAACGCCTCCATCAAGATCCTCCAAGGCGCGGGTCGGCGACAGCGGCCGCTACACGTGTGAATTTCCACGTTCTCGTCCGGTCAGACGTTCTCACATCTCCCTCCTGGTGGGTGAGTTCCTGCACAAGCACACCTGAAGGTGCTGCACAGGTGAGGCTGGGGCCGGGGGCTCCTCAGGGGAGGAGCAGCTTCAGCCCCGAGCCCTCCGGCCCCGAGGACGGGCCTCGCTCGGCCTTCGCCTGAGCTCACCTCCACCTGCGTGAGGCCACGCCCCCTCCCCCCACAGATCAAAGCCCTTTGATCCTCCAGCGGAGACGTCGAGCCCGGTTGTGACGTCACAGGGACCTTCTAACCTCGTGCTCTTTGTCCTTTCAGAGTGCATCTTAACCTCATGATGTTCACCTTCATTTGGAACATCTCAGCCTCTGAAAGGCGCTCCGATGCGACGCGCGCTGTCGAACCTGCCCACAACCGAGAGCCTTTAGTCGCGTCTCCTCGGTGCCCGCGTTCACCGACTTTGGTCTCGTGCGTTTATTCCCTTTAAATCTTTGAATCTGTGCAAAACGTGAGCGATCGAAGCGGAAACGGGAAAAGTCCCGGTGCGGCGGTCCGGCGGAGGTGCGTGTTTGAAGGCGGCGTGAGGAGGCGTGCTGCAGGGCATCGGGCTGAGGTTCGGAGGGCGTGAAGAGGCACTTTGTCGGAGTGTTTGTGCTCGTTTTGGGAGCTCCAGGCTGCAGGGCCGCGGAGGCCTCGAGCAAAGTGCAGTACTCGCTCTGTCCAGCAGGCGGACACAAACTTCTACTAACTCACGCAAACTCGCTCCGCGGCCGCACAAAACGCGTGTACGGGGCCCAGAGCGGCTCCGACGCTCCCGACACGACCCCCGAAATACAGGAGAAACAGGACAGGAGCCGTGGGCGTGTAAAGGAGGATCGAAAAGGGGCTCGTCGAGCTGGAAACACACTTTGACGGACGCGGAGCGGCCCTGCTCGGCCCAGAGGCCGCAAACGGGCATGACCATATATGGGCAGACAGGTGCCCGCGGCGGCTCGGGCGTCGCCCTGGTTACGCAGCGCTGGCTCCTCATTGGCTCAGAGGAAGCGGGACCGGGGCCCACGTGTGCCGGGCCGGCCGCGCGCCCCCGTGATTGGCTGCCGCCGGTCCGAGGCCGCTCCGAGGGTCCGCGCGGGCCGCAGGACGCCGCTGATTGGTCCGTGCCCCGCCGCTCCGCCGGCGGCTCCCGTCGGGCCGGGCTGTGATTGGTCCAGAGCTTTGGCGCGGCTCCGAGCCGAGCGGAGCGGAGCCGCTGACCGAGTTGGACGAGCCGCTTGTCCGGAGCGGAGCGGCCCCGAACGGCCTCAGAGCCGGCCCGCTCCGGCCCCTCCTCCCCGGGGGGGCCGCCTGCTGGCCCGGCCGGCTGGGCTCTCCTCAGCGGGCTGTCTTTGCTCCACCAAAGTCTGCTGGAGGACCAACAGGTCGCTGTTGGCGGCGGGGAGGCGGGCGGCCCGCTGCCATGGCGACTGTTGCCTGCCGTAAGGTGGAGGCGCCCCAGCGGCGCTGTCGTGAAGGTGCGCGTCAGAATCTTAGTGGTGGTGAAAAAAGGAAGATTCGTGCTTCCAAAAGCAGCAAAAGAGTCCGAATGAAGCTGCTCGGGCCAGCAGCACACACAGGAGCTGCACCTGAACACGGGCTGCGCTCTCGGCTCGGGTCGCCTGCAGCCTCCACTTTGCATCACCTTAAAAGTGAGATCACCTGGACAAGGTGAGTCCTGGAGCCTCCACAGGTCTCTTTGAAGTGGGGCTTTGATCTCTACACCCACAGTCACGCCTGTGCTCCGGTGCTCGGCTCTGACGCTTCAGACGGACGCTTGAGGCCACTTTTCAAAACTTTTACGTTAAAACTGCAATTTTATTTTTATTTATTTTATTTCCAATCATTTTTAATTCGTTCTTGATATTTTGAAATGAAGAAATTTCGCTAAATTTTACTTATTTTACAATTTATTTTATTTGTGAACGGAAGTCTTGATTTGAATTAATAATTTAATTATTTTAACCTAAAGTGAAGCTCTCCTCTTGCTCACACAGAGCACATCTACACCCTTTAGAACCTTCATTTGCTCCTCAAACGTCATAATTACACTTTGGTGTTCTTTAATGACTCGTGTGTTCCTGTCTGGATGTTCTCAGGTGCCTGTCCAGAACCTCACATCTGGATAGTTGAGGAGACCTCAGAGAGGAAACTGTGGCAGTGTGATGTTCGAGGAGCTCACCCCAGACCTTCAGTCCAGTTTCAGGACAGCTCTGGACGTGTCCTTCAACACGTGGAGACAAAGTCTGAAGACAGAGACGGACGCTTCTACATCAGCGTTCAGGCCAACGTGACCCAGACGGACACCTACAGCTGTGTGGTCACTCAGGAGGACATTTGTCACCAGGTCAACTCCAGCACCTTCGTCTACATCGGTGAGTTCTGGTTCATACTCGTCCTGTTACTGGTAGTGGTCAGGGTCAGGAGTTAGATGGTGGGTGGAGCTCCTCAACCATCAGGAGATGATGGAAACATGCAGGATGTTCCTGCAGCTTCAGCAGCAGCTCCTCTGGTCTCTGATGGTCTTGATCAGACGGAGCAGATCCTCCTGGATCCTCCTCCACGCTGGAGTGTAAGTGTGGAAGGACCCAGTCGTTGAGGCTGTGAGGAGTGTGTGATGAGTCCAGCAGCCAATCCAGAGGTTTCACATCTGTGCTGAGTGAAGCAGCAGCAGCTGATGTTCACGCTGCTCAGAGGAGCTTGGGCCAGAAACGGCCTTTAAATGAGTCTCAGGTGATCAGTGTGTGGAGCTGCTGGGCTCTCTGATGTCCTCCTGAAGACCTCAGCAGAGTTCAGGTGTCCATGTTCACTGATTTCAGGGTTTTCCCTCTTAGACTCACTTTCATCTCACCTTTGACCCTTCAGGTCCGTGTTCAAAACCACATCTACAGTCAGTGGTTCAGACATCAGACAGAGCTCTGCTTCAGTGTGACGTTGAAGGAGCTCACCCCAGACCTTCAGTCCAGTTTCAGGACAGCTCTGGACGTGTCCTTCAACACGTGGAGACAAAGTCTGAAGACAGAGACGGACGCTTCTACATCAGTGTTCAGGCCAACGTGACCCAGACGGACACCTACAGCTGTGTGGTGGCTCCAGAAGAAGCCTGCAGACAGAACCGGGCCAGCACCTTCGTGTACATCGGTGAGTTGGTCCTGATGGTGCTCCAGCAGCACTCAAACTCCATCAGACTCCACCTGGAACAGGGCGTCTCTCAGGTGAGCACAGGTCAGGCCCTCAGAGCTCCTCAGGCTCCCCCTGTCTCCACTCAGCTTCTCTGTCCTCATGAACACAATAAAAGGAGCAAACCTGCTGGTCCACAAACCTTGGTGGTGAAGCTGTGAAGCTGCCGTTCTCCTGGTGGCCAGCAGGGGCGCCACCGGGTCAGGAACTGCTGGAGAGTTGAGATGAAGGAGGAGGAAGTAGATCAAAGAGGCTCAGAGGGTTGAGGGAGCTTTGATGGACCCCATCAGAGAGTTGAACTCAGCTCTGGGTCTTCATGCTTGTGGGGAACGTTGGGAAACCTCCCTCCGTCTCCTCCTGCCTCATGCCTGAACGGGGTCAAAGGTCGGGAAGGTCACCAGTTCCACACGTGAGGTCACGTCAGGTGGACCCAGTTTACCTGCTGAGAGGAGCTGAGATGCTCTTGTTCACCACTGAGCCTCATTCTGTCCTGTTTGTTCCACAGGTGGAGCTCCAGCACCAGGTGAGTGTTACGCAATCATTTAGTACACAATCACACCAGGCTGAGTCCTCACACACACTCATACACACACACACACACACACACACACTCTCACACACACTCTCACACACTCACACACACACACACACACTCTCACACACACACACACTCACTCACACACTCTCACTCACACACACTCTCTCACTCTCACTGTCTCACACACACTCTCTCACACACACACACTCTCACACACACACACACACACTCTCACACACTCACTCACACACACACACTCACACACACACTCTCACACACACACTCACACACACACTCTCTCACACACACACACTCTCACACACACACTCTCTCACACACACACACACTCTCACACACACACTCACACACACACTCTCACACACACATTCTCACACACACTCTCACACACACACTCTCACACACACACTCTCACACACACTCTCACACACACACTCTCACACACACTCTCACACACACACACTCTCACTCACACACACTCTCACACACACACACTCACACTCTCACTCTCACACACACACACACTCTCACACACACACACACTCTCACACACACACACACACACACACACACACACACACACTCACACACACACACTCACACACACACACTCTCACACACACTCTCACACACACACACACACACACACACACACACTCTCACACACACACTCACACACACTCTCACACACACACACTCTCACACACACTCCCAGTCCAGGGTCGTGTGTAGCTCCACTGTTTCTTCAGGGTCATACCTGAAGGTCGTTTCCTGGTTCTTTGATGTTTCACTGATAAACGTGTTTTCCTTCATCACAACCAGACGGTTAAACCGGTCTGACCACAGCTCACACACACCTGAAGGGACAAACCTCAGAGCAGGTTCAGACCTGAGGGACACACACACCAGAGGGGTGGACCAAAGGTGGAGGGGAGATCAACACACCTGAGAGCACAGATGAAAGGATCAAAGCAGGGAGGTCAGAGACAGAGCTGGAGCACCTGCAGCCTGACCCCGTGTACCTGAGGTCATCCACCAGTCTGACCTTGACCTTCAGCAGGTCTGATGAGTGACGCTGAACAAGTTTGAGGTCAGAAGTGACGTGAGAGGTTGTTTGAGGAGATGATGGAGGACGTTGAGCAGGTTTGAATGTGGACAAGAGAAGAAGAAGATTCTGGTGGGAGACAGGAGACATCAAAGAAGAGTCCAGGTGGGACAGGGAGCGTTGCTACGGCAACAGCATCAGGGAGTTCCCTCGGTGATGAGGATCAGAACCTTCATCCAAGAAGTCCTGGTGTTGGTGTGAGAGGGTGATGAAGATGAAGATGAAGGCTGTAAAGTTGATTTAGTTCACTGTCAGATGTTCTGTGTCGGAGCTCAAACACACTTTTAAATCTGAATCAACTTTTAGATCTTAAATGTGATCTGTTCTCTTTCAGGGTCGACTGTTGTTCGTGACGTTGTGATCGCCTGTCTCGTTGTGATCCTCTTCATCATGGCCTTCGTTATTTCCTTCATGTGTCTTAAAAAAGGTAAAAACAAGAGTGTGTGAGTGTGTGAGGAGCAGACGACCTGACCTGATGCTTCCTGATCAAAGCTGCAGCAGGATCGATCACTGATCAATACTCTGAGCTGAGAGAGGCTGATGTGACTGCTTCAACGGTTCCTTCTGTGTCCTCCTCAGAGAGAACCAAGCAGAAACCAGATGTGGGTGAGGGAGGTCCTCCTGGAATCCTGTGACCTCTGAGAAGCTGCTGGAGGTCCTTCGCTGGTCACACCTTCACACCTGCTGCAGGTGGAGGCTTCAGGTTGTCCCGGTAACCAGGTGCGACGGTGCAAACATCTGTCCACAGCAGCAGCCTCAGGGCCAGATGTTACTGGAGCCTTCCTGACCCCCAGGACCTCCCAGGTTCAGCACCTTCAGCTGCTGCAGGATGGTTCTGCTCCCCTTCACGTCCAGGATCTTCTCCTCCCCCCTCTCACCTGCTGACTGCTGGATAGGCTCCACCCACCGGAGCAGCCGATGGGCGGGGCCGATCGGATCAGAGGGTGGGCGGAGCCTGTGATCAGCTCCATGAGACTCGGAGTCCTGCTGCTCCTCGTTCCTGTCTCAGACCATCTCACCTTCATCACCTTCACCGTCTGCTGGGACATCTGGCTGCGTCGGGCGGCGTCCACGTGGAGAGCTGCTGAGACGACGCTGACCAGGTCCAGGTCGTGAGGGACGCCTTCAAAGGCTGCACCTTTGGGTGCTCCTCCACGTCCTCGGCCTGTCAGGAAGGGGCTCCGCGCTGCCCGAGGGCACCGGGGTGGAGCTCTGAGGAGGCTCCAGCACCTCTGGGACTGGAACCATCAACCAGCCCGTCTGCACCCCCCGAGGACCACGTGTCCCCCTGCTGAGTGTGCTGGACTGAATAAAAGGACATGTCCACCTTCACCTGTGTCCTGATCATTGATGAGGGGTTGAGGGTCAGGGTGTCCTCCAGCTGTGTCCTCCAGCTGTGTCAGGGTGTCCTCCAGATGTGTCAGGGTGTCCTCCACATGTGTCAGGGTGTCCTCCAGCTGTGTCCTCCAGCTGTGTAAGTATGTCCTCCACATGTGTCCTCCAGCTGTGTCAGGGTGTCCTCCAGCTGTGTCCTCCAGCTGTGTCAGGGTGTCCTCCACATGTGTCCTCCAGCTGTGTCAGGGTGTCCTCCACATGTGTCCTCCAGCTGTGTCAGGATGTCCTCCAGCTGTGTCAGGATGTCCTCCAGCTGTATGTCCTCCAGATGTGTGTCAGGATGTCCTCCAGATGTGTCAGGGTGTCCTCCACATGTGTGTCAGGATGTCCTCCAGATGTGTCAGGATGTCCTCCACATGTGTGTCAGGATGTCCTCCAGCTGTATGTCCTCCACATGTGTGTCAGGGTGTCCTCCAGATGTGTCAGGGTGTCCTCCAGCTGTGCAGACCGCTGTCAGCAGCGTGTCCATGCTGGACCTCAGCGTGGTCCCTCCCTCAGGAGGACCAGGTTCTTCTGGTCCCACTCACAGAGCACATGTCCTGCTGCGTCCTCCGCGGTGGTTCCTGATGTTGGAGGACGTGTGTGAGGACTCTTGGGCCAGACTGAACATCTGGGTGCAGCTGTGGGTCCCAGCTGCTGCAGGTGTGAGAAGGGCCTGAGCCGATGTGCTGGAGGAGCGTCCTGGGTCGTCTCACCACCACCAGAGTCGAGGACAGCTGATGTCCGAGCGCTGAGTGTGTCCTGGACCAAAACTGAGTTTGTGACAGTTTCTCTGCTCACAAGTGCAGATTTGACCTCCAACCTTCATCTACACACACGTGCTTGTTCCTCACATCTGGAATGTTCTGTGGAGAACCTTCCTCCACGTCACACACTGTCTATGTTTGGCAGCACATACCTGTGTGAACAACTGTTTTCATTCATGAAGCTGAACAAAACATCACACAGAAGTCGACTTACTGCTGAACACCTTCACTCAGTTCAGGATTTCCTCAGCTCAGAGCCTGAGCCCGAACATCGATGAACTTGTGCAAAAGATGAGACACCACCAAGTATCAGCCTCAAACAAGTGAACATTACCGTGCAATTACATATTTAGAGTTTTTACTCTGTTCAAGTTTAAAAGTTTAAGATGCACACACGACTTTTCCTTGAAGAAAGTCTTGTTTTTGGTTAAGAGATTTTTGCACTTTATTTTATTGTATTTCAATGCAATATATTTTTTAAATTATTTCAGTTGAGTGAATGATAGAAAGTTGCTGATATTATTTATTTCTTTGAAGTTGCCTAAATTCAGCCCACTTTTGCTAAATGAGAGAATATACTGATGGTGCCTCGAATAATATCACTTCATTCATTTAATGTTCATGTTATGAGTTTTTTTTATACAAAGGACATTTGTCTGTTGAAATTAAAAATTACTGTCATAAGAAAACATTGCTTCATTGATCCAATCATATTGTAACATATTTGTTATGTTTTCAGTGGGTTACATTTTGGTTTCAATGAACATTCGGACAGTCAGGCCCTCGGCTTGTAGCAAAATGTTTAATTTGGCCCTCCGTCCATTGGACTTTGACACCCCTGCTCCACCTGAACACCCGCTTCTGCTGCTGACGAGGACCTGTCAGAGTTTCGATGAAGTCACGTGATCGATCGGGTGGTGATCAGAAACGATGACGTCACGGGTCCATCACAGAGGATGTTGAAGGAGTGCTGGATCCTCCACAATAAAACCCCCCGACGACCAGTGTGATGAGACCTGCTGCTTCAGGTCCACGAGCAGAGCCGAGGACACTCTGAGACGTTGTCCTGTCCCTCGGGACACTCTCATCCGGGTGAACTGGACTCCTGTGTCGCTTTAACGCGACATTTTCGTGTTTCTAGACGGTGAATCTCGACCGTAGAGCTCACAGTCGCTTTTACTGTGGTGAGTTTCGGCGGGAAGCGAGGCGGACCAATCAGGAGTGAGAGGAGGCGGGGGGGCGGGGCGGGGGCTCCTTAAATAGAGGCCGTCGGCGGGGACGACGTCACACCTGCAGCAGCATGGAGCAGCTGTGGGTCACGTGGGTCCTGGTCTGCTCCGCGGTGACGTCAGCAGGTGAGGAACCCTGATCGATTATTGCTGTGATCGATGACCCGATCAACACTATCGATCGGTGCTCCGGAGCTCGAGGCTGCTTCGAACTTGAGACGCTGCGTCACCGCTCCTGCGGGCGCGTGCGTGTGCGCGGGCGCGTCTCCATCATCCCGCAGAGCCCCGCAGCAGCTCCACAGGACCCCACATCAAAGACCAGGTCCAGATCAAAGGAGCCTGGGCCGAGATGAAAGGCCTCAAAGAGGAGGGGGGGACCAGTAGGACCAGCAGGACCAGTAGGACCAGTAGGACCAGTAGGGGGGACCAGTAGGACCAGTAGGGACCAGTAGGGGGACCAGTAGGACCAGCAGGACCAGTAGGACCAGCAGGACCAGTAGGACCAGTAGGGGGACCAGTAGGACCAGCAGGACCAGTAGGACCAGTAGGACCAGTAGGGGGACCAGTAGGACCAGCAGGGACCAGCAGGGTCCAGCAGGGACCAGCAGGGGGACCAGTAGGACCAGCAGGGACCAGCAGGGACCAGCAGGGGGACCAGTAGGGGGACCAGTAGGGGGACCAGCAGGGGGAACAGCAGGGGGACCAGTAGGGACCAGCAGGGGGACCAGTAGGACCAGCAGGGACCAGCAGGGACCAGCAGGGGGACCAGCAGGGGGACCAGTAGGGGGACCAGTAGGGGGACCAGCAGGGGGACCAGCAGGGACCAGCAGGGGGACCAGTAGGGACCAGCAGGGACCAGCAGGGGGACCAGCGCAGGGACCAGTAGGGACCAGCAGGGACCAGCGCAGGGACCAGCAGGGACCAGCAGGGACCAGCAGGGACCAGCAGGGGGACCAGCAGGGACCAGTAGGACCAGCAGGGTCCAGCAGGGACCAGCAGGGACCAGCAGGGACCAGCAGGGACCAGTAGGGACCAGCAGGGACCAGCAGGGGGACCAGTAGGACCAGCAGGGTCCAGCAGGGACCAGCAGGACCAGCAGGGACCAGCAGGGACCAGTAGGGACCAGTAGGGACCAGCAGGGACCAGTAGGGGGGACCAGCAGGGACCAGTAGGGGGACCAGCAGGGTCCAGCAGGGGGACCAGCAGGGACCAGTAGGACCAGCAGGGACCAGTAGGACCAGCAGGGACCAGCAGGGACCAGCAGGGACCAGCAGGGTCCAGCAGGGACCAGCAGGGACCAGTAGGGGGACCAGTAGGACCAGCAGGACCAGCAGGGACCAGCAGCTCTGACGGGGTGGTGTCGTTGCAGAGCTGACGGACCTGAAGGTGTCAGAAGACAGGGACGTGGTCCTGCGGTGCTCCGGGGACGGCAGCGTCAGAGGACAACTGTTCGACTGGAAGAAGGACGGCGGCGTGGAGGTGTTCCTCTACGACAGCGGCAGCACGTATGGACCCGGCAGGGCCGGACAGAGTCCTCAGTTTGAGGGACGAGTCCTCCACTTCCCCGAAGCTCTGGACTCCGGGAACGCCTCCATCAAGATCCTCAAGGCGCGGGTCGGCGACAGCGGCCGCTACACGTGTGAATTTCCACGTTCTCGTCCGGTCAGACGTTCTCACATCTCCCTCCTGGTGGGTGAGTTCCTGCACAAGCACACCTGAAGGTGCTGCACAGGTGAGGCTGGGGCCGGGGGCTCCTCAGGGGAGGAGCAGCTTCAGCCCCGAGCCCTCCGGCCCCCGAGGACGGGCCTCGCTCGGCCTTCGCCTGAGCTCACCTCCACCTGCGTGAGGCCACGCCCCCTCCCCCCCGCAGATCAAAGCCCTTTGATCCTCACAGGGAGACGTCGAGCCCGGTTGTGACGTCACAGGGACCTTCTAACCTCGTGCTCTTTGTCCTTTCAGAGTGCATCTTAACCTCATGATGTTCACCTTCATTTGGAACATCTCAGCCTCTGAAAGGCGCTCCGATGCGACGCGCGCGCTGTCGAACCTGCCCACAACCGAGAGCCTTTAGTCGCGTCTCCTCGGTGCCCGCGTTCACCGACTTTGGTCTCGTGCGTTTATTCCCTTTAAATCTTTGAATCTGTGCAAAAGGTGAGCGATCGAAGCGGAAACGGGAAAAGTCCCGGTGCGGCGGTCCGGCGGAGGTGCGTGTTTGAAGGCGGCGTGAGGAGGCGTGCTGCAGGGCATCGGGCTGAGGTTCGGAGGGCGTGAAGAGGCACTTTGTCGGAGTGTTTGTGCTCGTTTTGGGAGCTCCAGGCTGCAGGGCCGCGGAGGCCTCGAGCAAAGTGCAGTACTCGCTCTGTCCAGCAGGCGGACACAAACTTCTACTAACTCACGCAAACTCGCTCCGCGGCCGCACAAAACGCGTTTACGGGGCCCAGAGCGGCTCCGACGCTCCCGACACGACCCCCGAAATACAGGAGAAACAGGACAGGAGCCGTGGGCGTGTAAAGGAGGATCGAAAAGGGGCTCGTCGAGCTGGAAACACACTTTGACGGACGCGGAGCGGCCCTGCTCGGCCCAGAGGCCGCAAACGGGCATGACCATATATGGGCAGACAGGTGCCCGCGGCGGCTCGGGCGTCGCCCTGGTTACGCAGCGCTGGCTCCTCATTGGCTCAGAGGAAGCGGGACCGGGGCCCACGTGTGCCGGGCCGGCCGCGCGCCCCCGTGATTGGCTGCCGCCGGTCCGAGGCCGCTCCGAGGGTCCGCGCGGGCCGCAGGACGCCGCTGATTGGTCCGTGCCCCGCCGCTCCGCCGGCGGCTCCCGTCGGGCCGGGCTGTGATTGGTCCAGAGCTTTGGCGCGGCTCCGAGCCGAGCGGAGCGGAGCCGCTGACCGAGTTGGACGAGCCGCTTGTCCGGAGCGGAGCGGCCCCGAACGGCCTCAGAGCCGGCCCGCTCCGGCCCCTCCTCCCCGGGGGGGCCGCCTGCTGGCCCGGCCGGCTGGGCTCTCCTCAGCGGGCTGTCTTTGCTCCACCAAAGTCTGCTGGAGGACCAACAGGTCGCTGTTGGCGGCGGGAGGCGGGCGGCCCGCTGCCATGGCGACTGTTGCCTGCCGTAAGGTGGAGGCGCCCCAGCGGCGCTGTCGTGAAGGTGCGCGTCAGAATCTTAGTGGTGGTGAAAAAAGGAAGATTCGTGCTTCCAAAAGCAGCAAAAGAGTCCGAATGAAGCTGCTCGGGCCAGCAGCACACACAGGAGCTGCACCTGAACACGGGCTGCGCTCTCGGCTCGGGTCGCCTGCAGCCTCCACTTTGCATCACCTTAAAAGTGAGATCACCTGGACAAGGTGAGTCCTGGAGCCTCCACAGGTCTCTTTGAAGTGGGGCTTTGATCTCTACACCCACAGTCACGCCTGTGCTCCGGTGCTCGGCTCTGACGCTTCAGACGGACGCTTGAGGGCACTTTTCAAAACTTTTACGTTAAAACTGCAATTTTATTTTTATTTATTTTATTTCTAATCATTTTTTATTCATTCTTGATATTTTGAAATGAAGAAATTTCGCTAAATTTTACTTATTTTGCAATTTCTTTTATTTGTGAAGGCAAGTCTTGATTTGAATTAATAATTTAATTATTTTTAACCTAAAGTGAAGCTCTCCTCTTGCTCACACAGAGCACATCTACACCTTTAGAACCTTCATTTGCTCCTCAAACGTCATAATTACACTTTGGTGTTCTTTAATGACTCGTGTGTTCCTGTCTGGATGTTCTCAGGTGCCTGTCCAAAACCGCACATCTGGAAATTTGATCAAACCTCAGATATGGAGATGTGGCAGTGTGACATTGAAGGAGCTCACCCCAGACCTTCAGTCCAGTTTCAGGACAGCTCTGGACGTGTCCTTCAACACGTGGAGACAAAGTCTGAAGACAGAGACGGACGCTTCTACATCAGCGTTCAGGCCAACGTGACCCAGACGGACACCTACAGCTGTGTGGTCACTCAGGAGGACATTTGTCACCAGGTCAACTCCAGCACCTTCGTCTACATCGGTGAGTTCTGGTTCATACTCGTCCTGTTACTGGTAGTGGTCAGGGTCAGGAGTTAGATGGTGGGTGGAGCTCCTCAACCATCAGGAGATGATGGAAACATGCAGGATGTTCCTGCAGCTTCAGCAGCAGCTCCTCTGGTCTCTGATGGTCTTGATCAGACGGAGCAGATCCTCCTGGATCCTCCTCCACGCTGGAGTGTAAGTGTGGAAGGACCCAGTCGTTGAGGCTGTGAGGAGTGTGTGATGAGTCCAGCAGTCAATCCAGAGGTTTCACATCTGTGCTGAGTGAAGCAGCAGCAGCTGATGTTCACGCTGCTCAGAGGAGCTTGGGCCAGAAACGGCCTTTAAATGAGTCTCAGGTGATCAGTGTGTGGAGCTGCTGGGCTCTCTGATGTCCTCCTGAAGACCTCAGCAGAGTTCAGGTGTCCATGTTCACTGATTTCAGGGTTTTCCCTCTTAGACTCACTTTCATCTCACCTTTGACCCTTCAGGTCCGTGTCAAGAACCTCACATCTGGAAATTTGGTGAAACCTCAGATATGGAGATGTGGCAGTGTGATGTTCGAGGAGCTCACCCCAGACCTTCAGTCCAGTTTCAGGACAGCTCTGGACGTGTCCTTCAACACGTGGAGACAAAGTCTGAAGACAGAGACGGACGCTTCTACATCAGCGTTCAGGCCAACGTGACCCAGACGGACACCTACAGCTGTGTGGTGGCTCCAGAAGAAGCCTGCAGACAGAACCGGGCCAGCACCTTCGTGTACATCGGTGAGTTGGTCCTGATGGTGCTCCAGCAGCACTCAAACTCCATCAGACTCCACCTGGAACAGGGCGTCTCTCAGGTGAGCACAGGTCAGGCCCTCAGAGCTCCTCAGGCTCCCCCTGTCTCCACTCAGCTTCTCTGTCCTCATGAACACAATAAAAGGAGCAAACCTGCTGGTCCACAAACCTTGGTGGTGAAGCTGTGAAGCTGCCGTTCTCCTGGTGGCCAGCAGGGGCGCCACCGGGTCAGAACTGCTGGAGAGTTGAGATGAAGGAGGAGGAAGTAGATCAAAGAGGCTCAGAGGGTTGAGGGAGCTTTGATGGACCCCATCAGAGAGTTGAACTCAGCTCTGGGTCTTCATGCTTGTGGGGAACGTTGGGAAACCTCCCTCCGTCTCCTCCTGCCTCATGCCTGAACGGGGTCAAAGGTCGGGAAGGTCACCAGTTCCACACGTGAGGTCACGTCAGGTGGACCCAGTTTACCTGCTGAGAGGAGCTGAGATGCTCTTGTTCACCACTGAGCCTCATTCTGTCCTGTTTGTTCCACAGGTGGAGCTCCAGCACCAGGTGAGTGTTACGCAATCATTTAGTACACAATCACACCAGGCTGAGTCCTCACACACACACACACACACACACACACAGTCTCTCACACACACACACTCACACACACACACACACACACTCTCACACTCTCACACACACTCACTCACACACTCTCACTCACACACACACTCTCTCACCCTCACTCTCTCACACACACACACTCTCACACACACACACACACACACACTCTTACACACTCACTCTCACACTCACACACACACACTCACACACACACTCTCACACACACTCACACACACACTCACACACACACACACTCTCTCACACACACACTCACACACACACACACACACTCTCACACACACTCACTCACACACAGTCTCTCACTCTCACTCTCTCACACACACTCTCTCACACACACACTCACACACACTCTCACACACACACTCTCACACACACACACACTCACACACACACTCTCACACACACACACTCTCTCACACACACACTCACACACTCACTCACACACACACTCTCTCACTCTCACTCTCTCACACACACTCTCTCACACACACACTCACACACACTCTCACACACACTCTCACACACACACACACTCACACACACACTCTCACACACACACACACTCACACACTCACTCTCACACTCACTCTCACACACACACTCTCACACACACTCTCACACACACACACTCACACACACACACACACACTCTCACACACACTCACACACACTCACACACACACACTCACACACACACTCACACACACACACACACACACACACACACACACACTCACACACACACTCACACGCACACACACACACACTCTCACACACACTCACACACACACACTCTCACACGCACACTCTCACACACACACTCACACACACACACTCTCACACACACACTCTCTCACACACACTCTCAGTCCAGTGTCGTGTGTAGCTCCACTGTTTCTTCAGGGTCATACCTGAAGGTCGTTTCCTGGTTCTTTGATGTTTCACTGATAAACGTGTTTTCCTTCATCACAACCAGACGGTTAAACCGGTCTGACCACAGCTCACACACACCTGAAGGGACAAACCTCAGAGCAGGTTCAGACCTGAGGGACACACACACCAGAGGGGTGGACCAAAGGTGGAGGGGAGATCAACACACCTGAGAGCACAGATGAAAGGATCAAAGCAGGGAGGTCAGAGACAGAGCTGGAGCACCTGCAGCCTGACCCCGTGTACCTGAGGTCATCCACCAGTCTGACCTTGACCTTCAGCAGGTCTGATGAGTGACGCTGAACAAGTTTGAGGTCAGAAGAGACGTGAGAGGTTGTTTGAGGAGATGATGGAGGACGTTGAGCAGGTTTGAATGTGGACAAGAGAAGAAGAAGATTCTGGTGGGAGACAGGAGACATCAAAGAATAGTCCAGGTGGGACAGGGAGCGTTGCTACGGCAACAGCATCAGGGAGTTCCCTCGGTGATGAGGATCAGAACCTTCATCCAAGAAGTCCTGGTGTTGGTGTGAGAGGGTGATGAAGATGAAGGCTGTAAAGTTGATTTAGTTCACTGTCAGATGTTCTGTGTCGGAGCTCAAACACACTTTTAAATCTGAATCAACTTTTAGATCTTAAATGTGATCTGTTCTCTTTCAGGGTCGACTGTTGTTCGTGACGTTGTGATCGCCTGTCTCGTTGTGATCCTCTTCATCATGGCCTTCGTTATTTCCTTCATGTGTCTTAAAAAAGGTAACAACAAGAGTGTGTGAGTGTGTGAGGAGCAGACGACCTGACCTGATGCTTCCTGATCAAAGCTGCAGCAGGATCGATCACTGATCAATACTCTGAGCTGAGAGAGGCTGATGTGACCGCTTCAACGGTTCCTTCTGTGTCCTCCTCAGAGAGAACCAAGCAGAAACCAGATGTGGGTGAGGGAGGTCCTCCTGGAATCCTGTGACCTCTGAGAAGCTGCTGGAGGTCCTTCGCTGGTCACACCTTCACACCTGCTGCAGGTGGAGGCTTCAGGTTGTCCCGGTAACCAGGTGTGACGGTGCAAACATCTGTCCACAGCAGCAGCCTCAGGGCCAGATGTTACTGGAGCCTTCCTGACCCCCAGGACCTCCCAGGTTCAGCACCTTCAGCTGCTGCAGGATGGTTCTGCTCCCCTTCACGTCCAGGATCTTCTCCTCCCCCCTCTCACCTGCTGACTGCTGGATAGGCTCCGCCCACCGGAGCAGCCGACGGGCGGGGCCGATCGGATCAGAGGGTGGGCGGAGCCTGTGATCAGCTCCACGAGACTCAGAGTGCTGCTGCTCCTCGTTCCTGTCTCAGACCATCTCACCTTCATCACCTTCACCGTCTGCTGGGACATCTGGCTGCGTCGGGCGGCGTCCACGTGGAGAGCTGCTGGAGACGACGCTGACCAGGTCCAGGTTGTGAGGGACGCCTTCAAAGGCTGCACCTTTGGGTGCTCCTCCACGTCCTCGGCCTGTCAGGAAGGGGCTCCGCGCTGCCCGAGGGCACCGGGGTGGAGCTCTGAGGAGGCTCCAGCACCTCTGGGACTGGAACCATCAACCAGCCCGTCTGCACCCCCCGAGGACCACGTGTCCCCCTGCTGAGTGTGCTGGACTGAATAAAGGGACATGTCCACCTTCACCTGTGTCCTGATCATTGATGAGGGGTTGAGGGTCAGGGTGTCCTCCAGCTGTGTCCTCCAGCTGTGTCAGGGTGTCCTCCAGCTGTGTCCTCCAGCTGTGTCAGGGTGTCCTCCAGCTGTGTCCTCCAGCTGTGTGAGGGTGTCCTCCACATGTGTCCTCCAGCTGTGTCAGGGTGTCCTCCACATGTGTCCTCCAGCTGTGTGAGGGTGTCCTCCACATGTGTCCTCCAGCTGTGTGAGGGTGTCCTCCACATGTGTCCTCCAGCTGTGTCAGGATGTCCTCCAGCTGTGTCAGGGTGTCCTCCACATGTGTCCTCCAGCTGTGTCAGGGTGTCCTCCACATGTGTCCTCCAGCTGTGTCAGGGTGTCCTCCACATGTGTCCTCCAGCTGTGTCAGGGTGTCCTCCACATGTGTCCTCCAGCTGTGTCAGGATGTCCTCCACATGTGTCCTCCAGCTGTGTCAGGGTGTCCTCCACATGTGTCCTCCAGCTGTGTGAGGATGTCCTCCACATGTGTCCTCCAGCTTTGTCAGGGTGTCCTCCAGCTGTGTCAGGATGTCCTCCACATGTGTCCTCCAGCTGTGTCAGGGTGTCCTCCACATGTGTCCTCCAGCTGTGTCAGGGTGTCCTCCAGCTGTGTCAGGATGTCCTCCACATGTGTCCTCCAGCTGTGTCAGGGTGTCCTCCAGATGTGTGTCAGGATGTCCTCCACATGTGTCCTCCAGCTTTGTCAGGGTGTCCTCCAGCTGTGTCCTCCAGCTGTGTCAGGGTGTCCTCCACATGTGTCCTCCAGCTGTGTCAGGGTGTCCTCCAGATTTGTCCTCCAGCTGTGTCAGGATGTCCTCCACATGTGTCCTCCAGCTGTGTCAGGGTGTCCTCCAGATGTGTGTCAGGGTGTCCTCCAGCTGTGTCCTCCAGCTGTGTCAGGGTGTCCTCCACATGTGTCCTCCAGCTGTGTCAGGGTGTCCTCCACATGTGTCCTCCAGCTGTGTCAGGGTGTCCTCCACATGTGTCCTCCAGCTGTGTCAGGGTGTCCTCCACATGTGTCCTCCAGCTGTGTCAGGGTGTCCTCCACATGTGTCCTCCAGCTGTGTCAGGATGTCCTCCAGATGTGTCAGGATGTCCTCCAGATGTGTCAGGATGTCCTCCACATGTGTCCTCCAGATGTGTCAGGATGTCCTCCAGCTGTATGTCCTCCAGATGTGTCAGGGTGTCCTCCACATGTGTGTCAGGATGTCCTCCAGCTGTATGTCCTCCACATGTGTGTCAGGGTGTCCTCCAGATGTGTCAGGGTGTCCTCCAGATGTGTCAGGGTGTCCTCCAGCTGTGCAGACCGCTGTCAGCAGCGTGTCCATGCTGGACCTCAGCGTGGTCCCTCCCTCAGGAGGACCAGGTTCTTCTGGTCCCACTCACAGAGCACATGTCCTGCTGCGTCCTCCGCGGTGGTTCCTGATGTTGGAGGACGTGTGTGAGGACTCTTGGGCCAGACTGAACATCTGGGTGCAGCTGTGGGTCCCAGCTGCTGCAGGTGTGAGAAGGGCCTGAGCCGATGTGCTGGAGGAGCGTCCTGGGTCGTCTCACCACCACCAGAGTCGAGGACAGCTGATGTCCGAGCGCTGAGTGTGTCCTGGACCAAAACTGAGTTTGTGACAGTTTCTCTGCTCACAAGTGCAGATTTGACCTCCAGCCTTCATCTACACACACGTGCTTGTTCCTCACATCTGGAATGTTCTGTGGAGAACCTTCCTCCACGTCACACACTGTCTATGTTTGGCAGCACATACCTGTGTGAACAACTGTTTTCATTCATGAAGCTGAACAAAACATCACACACAAGTCGACTTACTGCTGAACACCTTCACTCAGTTCAGGATTTCCTCAGCTCAGAGCCTGAGCCCGAACATCGATGAACTTGTGCAAAAGATGAGACACCACCAAGTATCAGCCTCAAACAAGTGAACATTACCGTGCAATTACATATTTAGAGTTTTTACTCTGTTCAAGTTTAAAAGTTTAAGATGCACATACGACTTTTCCTTGAAGAAAGTCTTGTTTTTGGTTAAGAGATTTTTGCACTTTATTTTATTGTATTTCAATGCAATATATTTTTTAAATTATTTCACTTGAGTGAATGATAGAAAGTTGCTGATATTATTTATTTCTTTGAAGTTGCCTGAATTCAGCCCACTTTTGCTAAATGAGAGAATATACTGATGGTGCCTTGAATAATATCACTTCATTCATTTAATGTTCATGTTATGAGTTTTTTTTATACAAAGGACATTTGTCTGTTGTGCCTGTTGAAATGAAAAATTACTGACACAGTCATAAGAAAATATTGCTTCATTGATCCAATCATATTGTAACATATTTGTTATGTTTTCAGTGGGTTACATTTTGGTTTCAATGAACATTCGGACAGTCAGGCCCTCGGCTTGTAGCAAAATGTTTAATTTGGCCCTCCGTCCATTGGACTTTGACACCCCTGCTCCACCTGAACATCCGCTTCTGCTGCTGACGAGGACCTGTCAGAGTTTCGATGAAGTCACGTGATTGATCGAGTGGTGATCAGAAACGATGACGTCACGGGTCCATCACAGAGGATGTTGAAGGAGTGCTGGATCCTCCACAATAAAACCCCCCGACGACCAGTGTGATGAGACCTGCTGCTTCAGGTCCACGAGCAGAGCCGAGGACACTCTGAGACGTTGTCCTGTCCCTCGGGACACTCTCATCCGGGTGAACTGGACTCCTGTGTCGCTTTAACGCGACATTTTAGTGTTTCTAGACGGTGAATCTCGACCGTGGAGCTCACAGTCGCTTTTACTGTGGTGAGTTTCGGCGGGAAGCGAGGCGGACCAATCAGGAGTGAGAGGAGGCGGGGGGGCGGGGCGGGGGCTCCTTAAATAGAGGCCGTCGGCGGGGACGACGTCACACCTGCAGCGGGATGGAGCAGCTGTGGGTCACGTGGGTCCTGGTCTGCTCCGCGGTGACGTCAGCAGGTGAGGAACCCTGATCGATTATTGCTGTGATCGATGACCCGATCAACACTATCGATCGGTGCTCCGGAGCTCGAGGCTGCTTCGAACTTGAGACGCTGCGTCACCGCTCCTGCGGGCGCGTGCGTGTGCGCGTGCGCGTCTCCATCATCCCGCAGAGCCCCGCAGCAGCTCCACAGGACCCCACATCAAAGACCAGGTCCAGATCAAAGGAGCCTGGGCCGAGATGAAAGGCCTCAAAGAGGAGGGGGGGACCAGTAGGACCAGTAGGGGGACCAGTAGGACCAGTAGGGGGGACCAGTAGGACCAGTAGGACCAGTAGGACCAGTAGGACCAGTAGGGGGTCCAGCAGGGTCCAGCAGGGACCAGCAGGGACCAGTAGGGGGACCAGCAGGGTCCAGCAGGGACCAGCAGGGTCCAGCAGGGACCAGCAGGGACCAGCAGGGGGACCAGTCGGGATCAGCAGGGACCAGCAGGACCAGTAGGACCAGCAGGGACCAGCAGGGACCAGTAGGACCAGCAGGGACCATCAGGGTCCAGCAGGGACCAGTAGGACCAGCAGGGACCAGCAGGGACCAGCAGGGACCAGCAGGGACCAGCAGCTCTGACGGGGTGGTGTCGTTGCAGAGCTGACGGACCTGAAGGTGTCAGAAGACAGGGACGTGGTCCTGCGGTGCTCCGGGGACGGCAGCGTCAGAGGACAACTGTTCGACTGGAAGAAGGACGGCGGCGTGGAGGTGTTCCTCTACGACAGCGGCAGCACGTATGGACCCGGCAGGGCCGGACAGAGTCCTCAGTTTGAGGGACGAGTCCTCCACTTCCCCGAAGCTCTGGACTCCGGGAACGCCTCCATCAAGATCCTCAAGGCGCGGGTCGGCGACAGCGGCCGCTACACGTGTGAATTTCCACGTTCTCGTCCGGTCAGACGTTCTCACATCTCCCTCCTGGTGGGTGAGTTCCTGCACAAGCACACCTGAAGGTGCTGCACAGGTGAGGCTGGGGCCGGGGGCTCCTCAGGGGAGGAGCAGCTTCAGCCCCGAGCCCTCCGGCGCCCGAGGACGGGCCTCGCTCGGCCTTCGCCTGAGCTCACCTCCACCTGCGTGAGGCCACGCCCCCTCCCCCCCGCAGATCAAAGCCCTTTGATCCTCACAGGGAGACGTCGAGCCCGGTTGTGACGTCACAGGGACCTTCTAACCTCGTGCTCTTTGTCCTTTCAGAGTGCATCTTAAAGTGAGATCACCTGGACAAGGTGAGTCCTGGAGCCTCCACAGGTCTCTTTGAAGTGGGGCTTTGATCTCTACACCCACAGTCGCGCCTGTGCTCCGGTGCTCGGCTCTGACGCTTCAGACGGACGCTTGAGGGCACTTTTCAAAACTTTTACGTTAAAACTGCAATTTTATTTTTATTTATTTTATTTCTAATCGTTTTTTATTCGTTCTTGATGTT
Organism: Lagocephalus sceleratus; assembly: GCA_911728415.1. Taxonomy (NCBI): domain Eukaryota; kingdom Metazoa; phylum Chordata; class Actinopteri; order Tetraodontiformes; family Tetraodontidae; genus Lagocephalus; species Lagocephalus sceleratus. Next base: position 13,300,682 of record CAJVRN010000011.1, on the reverse strand, counting down.
TTGAAATGAAGAAATTTCGCTAAATTTTACTTATTTTGCAATTTATTTTATTTGTGAACGGAAGTCTTGATTTGAATTAATAATTTAATTATTTTTAACCTAAAGTGAAGCTCTCCTCTTGCTCACACAGAGCACATCTACACCTTTAGAACCTTCATTTGCTCCTCAAACGTCATAATTACACTTTGGTGTTCTTTAATGACTCGTGTGTTCCTGTCTGGATGTTCTCAGGTGCCTGTCCCAAACCACATCTACAGTCAGTTAAGGAGACCTCAGACAGAGCTCTGCTTCAGTGTGACATTGAAGGAGCTCACCCCAGACCTTCAGTCCAGTTTCAGGACAGCTCTGGACGTGTCCTTCAACACGTGGAGACAAAGTCTGAAGACAGAGACGGACGCTTCTACATCAGTGTTCAGGCCAACGTGACCCAGACGGACACCTACAGCTGTGTGGTCACTCAGGAGGACATTTGTCACCAGGTCAACTCCAGCACCTTCGTCTACATCGGTGAGTTCTGGTTCATACTCGTCCTGTTACTGGTAGTGGTCAGGGTCAGGAGTTAGATGGTGGGTGGAGCTCCTCAACCATCAGGAGATGATGGAAACATGCAGGATGTTCCTGCAGCTTCAGCAGCAGCTCCTCTGGTCTCTGATGGTCTTGATCAGACGGAGCAGATCCTCCT
>CAJVRN010000011.1:13290000-13295000 GCA_911728415.1 Lagocephalus sceleratus | reverse complement strand
CTCCAGATGTGTCAGGATGTCCTCCAGATGTGTCAGGATGTCCTCCAGATGTGTCAGGATGTCCTCCACATGTGTCCTCCAGCTGTGTCAGGATGTCCTCCAGATGTGTGTCCTCCAGATGTTTCAGGGTGTCCTCCAGCTGTATGTCCTCCAGATGTGTCAGGGTGTCCTCCAGCTGTGCAGACCGCTGTCAGCAGCGTGTCCATGCTGGACCTCAGCGTGGTCCCTCCCTCAGGAGGACCAGGTTCTTCTGGTCCCACTCACAGAGCACATGTCCTGCTGCGTCCTCCGCGGTGGTTCCTGATGTTGGAGGACGTGTGTGAGGACTCTTGGGCCAGACTGAACATCTGGGTGCAGCTGTGGGTCCCAGCTGCTGCAGGTGTGAGAAGGGCCTGAGCCGATGTGCTGGAGGAGCGTCCTGGGTCGTCTCGCCACCACCAGAGTCGAGGACAGCTGATGTCCGAGCGCTGAGTGTGTCCTGGACCAAAACTGAGTTTGTGACAGTTTCTCTGCTCACAAGTGCAGATTTGACCTCCAACCTTCATCTACACACACGTGCTTGTTCCTCACATCTGGAATGTTCTGTGGAGAACCTTCCTCCACGTCACACACTGTCTATGTTTGGCAGCACATACCTGTGTGAACAACTGTTTTCATTCATGAAGCTGAACAAAACATCACACAGAAGTCGACTTACTGCTGAACACCTTCACTCAGTTCAGGATTTCCTCAGCTCAGAGCCTGAGCCCGAACATCGATGAACTTGTGCAAAAGATGAGACACCACCAAGTATCAGCCTCAAACAAGTGAACATTACCGTGCAATTACATATTTAGAGTTTTTACTCTGTTCAAGTTTAAAAGTTTAAGATGCACATACGACTTTTCCTTGAAGAAAGTCTTGTTTTTGGTTAAGAGATTTTTGCACGTTATTTTATTGTATTTCAATGCAATATATTTTTTAAATTATTTCAGTTGAGTGAATGATAGAAAGTTGCTGATATTATTTATTTCTTTGAAGTTGCCTGAATTCAGCCCACTTTTGCTAAATGAGAGAATATACTGATGGTGCCTTGAATAATATCACTTCATTCATTTAATGTTCATGTTATGAGTTTTTTTTATACAAAGGACATTTGTCTGTTGTGCCTGTTGAAATGAAAAATTACTGTCATAAGAAAATATTGCTTCATTGATCCAATCATATTGTAATATATTTGTTATGTTTTCAGTGGGTTACATTTTGGTTTCAATGAACATTCGGACAGTCAGGCCCTCGGCTTGTAGCAAAATGTTTAATTTGGCCCTCCGTCCATTGGACTTTGACACCCCTGCTCCACCTGAACACCCGCTTCTGCTGCTGACGAGGACCTGTCAGAGTTTCGATGAAGTCACGTGATTGATCGGGTGGTGATCAGAAACGATGACGTCACGGGTCCATCACAGAGGAGGATGTTGAAGGAGTGCTGGATCCTCCACAATAAAACCCCCCGACGACCAGTGTGATGAGACCTGCTGCTTCAGGTCCACGAGCAGAGCCGAGGACACTCTGAGACGTTGTCCTGTCCCTCGGGACACTCTCATCCGGGTGAACTGGACTCCTGTGTCGCTTTAACGCGACATTTTAGTGTTTCTAGACGGTGAATCTCGACCGTGGAGCTCACAGTCGCTTTTACTGTGGTGAGTTTCGGCGGGAAGCGAGGCGGACCAATCAGGAGTGAGAGGAGGCGGGGGGGCGGGGCGGGGGCTCCTTAAATAGAGGCCGTCGGCGGGGACGACGTCACACCTGCAGCAGCATGGAGCAGCTGTGGGTCACGTGGGTCCTGGTCTGCTCCGCGGTGACGTCAGCAGGTGAGGAACCCTGATCGATTATTGCTGTGATCGATGACCCGATCAACACTATCGATCGGTGCTCCGGAGCTCGAGGCTTGAGACGCTGCGTCACCGCTCCTGCGGGCGCGTGCGTGTGCGCGTGCGCGTCTCCATCATCCCGCAGAGCCCCGCAGCAGCTCCACAGGACCCCATCATCAAAGACCAGGTCCAGATCAAAGGAGCCTGGGCCGAGATGAAAGGCCTCAAAGAGGAGGGGGGGACCAGTAGGACCAGTAGGACCAGTAGGGGGACCAGTAGGGGGGTCCAGCAGGGTCCAGCAGGGACCAGCAGGGACCAGTAGGGGGACCAGCAGGGTCCAGCAGGGACCAGCAGGGACCAGCAGGGGGACCAGTAGGGATCAGCAGGGACCAGCAGGGACCAGTAGGGGGACCAGCAGGGTCCAGCAGGGACCAGCAGGGACCAGCAGGGGGACCAGTAGGGACCAGCAGGGACCAGCAGGGACCAGTAGGACCAGCAGGGACCAGCAGGGGGACCAGTAGGGGGTCCAGTAGGACCAGCAGGGACCAGTAGGGGGGACCAGCAGGGACCAGTAGGGGGACCAGCAGGGACCAGTAGGACCAGCAGGGACCAGCAGGGACCAGCAGGACCAGCAGGGACCAGCAGGGACCAGCAGGGGGACCAGCAGGGACCAGTAGGGGGACCAGCAGGGACCAGTAGGACCAGCAGGGACCAGCAGGGACCAGCAGGACCAGCAGGGACCAGCAGGGACCAGCAGGGGGACCAGCAGGGACCAGTAGGACCAGCAGGGACCAGCAGGGACCAGCAGGACCAGCAGGGACCAGCAGGGACCAGCAGGGGGGACCAGCAGGGACCAGTAGGGGACCAGCAGGGACCAGTAGGACCAGCAGGGACCAGCAGGGACCAGCAGGACCAGCAGGGACCAGCAGGGGGACCAGCAGGGACCAGCAGGGACCAGCAGGGACCAGCAGGACCAGAAGGGGACCAGTAGGACCAGCAGGACCAGCAGCTCTGACGGGGTGGTGTCGTTGCAGAGCTGACGGACCTGAAGGTGTCAGAAGACAGGGACGTGGTCCTGCGGTGCTCCGGGGACGGCAGCGTCAGAGGACAACTGTTCGACTGGAAGAAGGACGGCGGCGTGGAGGTGTTCCTCTACGACAGCGGCAGCACGTATGGACCCGGCAGGGCCGGACAGAGTCCTCAGTTTGAGGGACGAGTCCTCCACTTCCCGAAGCTCTGGACTCCGGGGAACGCCTCCATCAAGATCCTCAAGGCGCGGGTCGGCGACAGCGGCCGCTACACGTGTGAATTTCCACGTTCTCGTCCGGTCAGACGTTCTCACATCTCCCTCCTGGTGGGTGAGTTCCTGCACAAGCACACCTGAAGGTGCTGCACAGGTGAGGCTGGGGCCGGGGGCTCCTCAGGGGAGGAGCAGCTTCAGCCCCGAGCCCTCCGGCGCCCGAGGACGGGCCTCGCTCGGCCTTCGCCTGAGCTCACCTCCACCTGCGTGAGGCCACGCCCCCTCCCCCCCGCAGATCAAAGCCCTTTGATCCTCCAGCGGAGACGTCGAGCCCGGTTGTGACGTCACAGGGACCTTCTAACCTCGTGCTCTTTGTCCTTTCAGAGTGCATCTTAACCTCATGATGTTCACCTTCATTTGGAACATCTCAGCCTCTGAAAGGCGCTCCGATGCGACGCGCGCGCTGTCGAACCTGCCCACAACCGAGAGCCTTTAGTCGCGTCTCCTCGGTGCCCGCGTTCACCGACTTTGGTCTCGTGCGTTTATTCCCTTTAAATCTTTGAATCTGTGCAAAACGTGAGCGATCAAAGCGGAAACGGGAAAAGTCCCGGTGCGGCGGTCCGGCGGAGGTGCGTGTTTGAAGGCGGCGTGAGGAGGCGTGCTGCAGGGCATCGGGCTGAGGTTCGGAGGGTGTGAAGAGGCACTTTGTGGGAGTGTTTGTGCTCGTTTTGGGAGCTCCAGGCTGCAGGGCCGCGGAGGCCTCGAGCAAAGTGCAGTACTCGCTCTGTCCAGCAGGCGGACACAAACTTCTACTAACTCACGCAAACTCGCTCCGCGGCCGCACAAAACGCGTGTACGGGGCCCAGAGCGGCTCCGACGCTCCCGACACGACCCCGAAATACAGGAGAAACAGGACAGGAGCCGTGGGCGTGTAAAGGAGGATCGAAAAGGGGCTCGTCGAGCTGGAAACACACTTTGACGGACGCGGAGCGGCCCTGCTCGGCCCAGAGGCCGCAAACGGGCATGACCATATATGGGCAGACAGGTGCCCGCGGCGGCTCGGGCGTCGCCCTGGTTACGCAGCGCTGGCTCCTCATTGGCTCAGAGGAAGCGGGACCGGGGCCCACGTGTGCCGGGCCGGCCGCGCGCCCCCGTGATTGGCTGCCGCCGGTCCGAGGCCGCTCCGAGGGTCCGCGCGGGCCGCAGGACGCCGCTGATTGGTCCGTGCCCCGCCGCTCCGCCGGCGGCTCCCGTCGGGCCGGGCTGTGATTGGTCCAGAGCTTTGGCGCGGCTCCGAGCCGAGCGGAGCGGAGCCGCTGACCGAGTTGGACGAGCCGCTTGTCCGGAGCGGAGCGGCCCCGAACGGCCTCAGAGCCGGCCCGCTCCGGCCCCTCCTCCCCGGGGGGCCGCCTGCTGGCCCGGCCGGCTGGGCTCTCCTCAGCGGGCTGTCTTTGCTCCACCAAAGTCTGCTGGAGGACCAACAGGTCGCTGTTGGCGGCGGGGAGGCGGGCGGCCCGCTGCCATGGCGACTGTTGCCTGCCGTAAGGTGGAGGCGCCCCAGCGGCGCTGTCGTGAAGGTGCGCGTCAGAATCTTAGTGGTGGTGAAAAAGGAAGATTCGTGCTTCCAAAAGCAGCAAAAGAGTCCGAATGAAGCTGCTCGGGCCAGCAGCACACACAGGAGCTGCACCTGAACACGGGCTGCGCTCTCGGCTCGGGTCGCCTGCAGCCTCCACTTTGCATCACCTTAAAAGTGAGATCACCTGGACAAGGTGAGTCCTGGAGCCTCCACAGGTCTCTTTGAAGTGGGGCTTTGATCTCTACACCCACAGTCACGCCTGTGCTCCGGTGCTCGGCTCTGACGCTTCAGACGGACGCTTGAGGCCACTTTTCAAAACTTTTACGTTAAAACT
>CAJVRN010000011.1:13282500-13285000 GCA_911728415.1 Lagocephalus sceleratus | reverse complement strand
ACAATAAAACCCCCCGACGACCAGTGTGATGAGACCTGCTGCTTCAGGTCCACGAGCAGAGCCGAGGACACTCTGAGACGTTGTCCTGTCCCTCGGGACACTCTCATCCGGGTGAACTGGACTCCTGTGTCGCTTTAACGCGACATTTTAGTGTTTCTAGACGGTGAATCTCGACCGTGGAGCTCACAGTCGCTTTTACTGTGGTGAGTTTCGGCGGGAAGCGAGGCGGACCAATCAGGAGTGAGAGGAGGCGGGGGGGCGGGGCGGGGGCTCCTTAAATAGAGGCCGTCGGCGGGGACGACGTCACACCTGCAGCAGGATGGAGCAGCTGTGGGTCACGTGGGTCCTGGTCTGCTCCGCGGTGACGTCAGCAGGTGAGGAACCCTGATCGATTATTGCTGTGATCGATGACCCGATCAACACTATCGATCGGTGCTCCGGAGCTCGAGGCTGCTTCGAACTTGAGACGCTGCGTCACCGCTCCTGCGGGCGCGTGCGTGTGCGCGTGCGTGGGCGCGTCTCCATCATCCCGCAGAGCCCCGCAGCAGCTCCACAGGACCCCAACATCAAAGACCAGGTCCAGATCAAAGGAGCCTGGGCCGAGATGAAAGGCCTCAAAGAGGAGGGGGGGACCAGTAGGACCAGTAGGGGGACCAGTAGGACCAGTAGGGGGGACCAGTAGGACCAGTAGGACCAGTAGGACCAGTAGGGGGACCAGTAGGACCAGTAGGGGGGACCAGTAGGACCAGTAGGACCAGTAGGACCAGTAGGGGGTCCAGCAGGGTCCAGCAGGGACCAGCAGGGACCAGCAGGGACCAGTAGGGGGACCAGCAGGGTCCAGCAGGGACCAGCAGGGTCCAGCAGGGACCAGCAGGGACCAGCAGGGGGACCAGTCGGGATCAGCAGGGACCAGCAGGGACCAGTAGGGACCAGCAGGGACCAGCAGGGACCAGCAGGGTCCAGCAGGGACCAGCAGGGACCAGCAGGGGGACCAGTAGGGACCAGCAGGGACCAGCAGGGACCAGTAGGACCAGCAGGGACCAGCAGGGACCAGTAGGACCAGCAGGGACCAGCAGGGACCAGTAGGACCAGCAGGGACCAGCAGGGACCAGTAGGACCAGCAGGGACCAGCAGGGACCAGCAGGACCAGCAGGGACCAGTAGGACCAGCAGGGACCAGCAGGGACCAGTAGGACCAGCAGGGACCAGCAGGGACCAGTAGGACCAGCAGGGACCAGCAGGAGGGACCAGTAGGACCAGCAGGGACCAGTAGGACCAGCAGGGACCAGCAGGACCAGCAGGGACCAGCAGCTCTGACTGGTGGTGTCGTTGCAGAGCTGACGGACCTGAAGGTGTCAGAAGACAGGGACGTGGTCCTGCGGTGCTCCGGGGACGGCAGCGTCAGAGGACAACTGTTCGACTGGAAGAAGGACGGCGGCGTGGAGGTGTTCCTCTACGACAGCGGCAGCACGTATGGACCCGGCAGGGCCGGACAGAGTCCTCAGTTTGAGGGACGAGTCCTCCACTTCCCCGAAGCTCTGGACTCCGGGAACGCCTCCATCAAGATCCTCAAGGCGCGGGTCGGCGACAGCGGCCGCTACACGTGTGAATTTCCACGTTCTCGTCCGGTCAGACGTTCTCACATCTCCCTCCTGGTGGGTGAGTTCCTGCACAAGCACACCTGAAGGTGCTGCACAGGTGAGGCTGGGGCCGGGGGCTCCTCAGGGGAGGAGCAGCTTCAGCCCCCCGAGGACGGGCCTCGCTCGGCCTTCGCCTGAGCTCACCTCCACCTGCGTGAGGCCACGCCCCCTCCCCCCCGCAGATCAAAGCCCTTTGATCCTCCAGCGGAGACGTCGAGCCCGGTTGTGACGTCACAGGGACCTTCTAACCTCGTGCTCTTTGTCCTTTCAGAGTGCATCTTAACCTCATGATGTTCACCTTCATTTGGAACATCTCAGCCTCTGAAAGGCGCTCCGATGCGACGCGCGCGCTGTCGAACCTGCCCACAACCGAGAGCCTGTAGTCGCGTCTCCTCGGTGCCCGCGTTCACCGACTTTGGTCTCGTGCGTTTATTCCCTTTAAATCTTTGAATCTGTGCAAAACGTGAGCGATCGAAGCGGAAACGGGAAAAGTCCCGGTGCGGCGGTCCGGCGGAGGTGCGTGTTTGAAGGCGGCGTGAGGAGGCGTGCTGCAGGGCATCGGGCTGAGGTTCGGAGGGTGTGAAGAGGCACTTTGTCGGAGTGTTTGTGCTCGTTTTGGGAGCTCCAGGCTGCAGGGCCGCGGAGGCCTCGAGCAAAGTGCAGTACTCGCTCTGTCCAGCAGGCGGACACAAACTTCTACTAACTCACGCAAACTCGCTCCGCGGCCGCACAAAACGCGTTTACGGGGCCCAGAGCGGCTCCGACGCTCCCGACACGACCCCCGAAATACAGGAGAAACAGGACAGGAGCCGTGGGCGTGTAAAGGAGGATCGAAAAGGGGCTCGTCGAGCTGGAAACACA
>CAJVRN010000011.1:13232500-13277500 GCA_911728415.1 Lagocephalus sceleratus | reverse complement strand
TCCTGCTCGTTTACTTCTTGTGTTGTAGAAAAAATAACGTTTATTGATTATCTGTAATCTAACCTGATGCTGCCTGATTGAACCCGGATCAGGGTTCGATCACTGATCAATATTGTGATCACAAATCTGTTTGATGACGTCCGAACGAGGAAGGACGTCTGTTAAAGACGAGTCTTAAGCCTGACCGACGGGGACAGGTTCTACACGCACTTTGATTTTAGAGCTTTGACCTGAAAGGGTCTGTTTGTAGCAGGGGGCGGGGCGAGGGGGCGGGGCAGGGGGCGGGGCTACAGACACATTTACATGTCTGGTACATTTACACTGTTGATCATCAATAAACAACCAGAATGATGAAAGGAGGGGCCAGTCTGGTTGAGTCACTGGGGGGGTAGATAGAGGGGGGGGTAGATAAAGGGGGCCAGTCTGGTTGAGTCACTGGGGGGTAGATAGAGGGGGGTAGATAAAGGGGGGGGCCAGTCTGGTTGAGTCACTGGGGGGTAGATAGAGGGGGGTCAGTCTGGTTGAGTCATTGGGGGGTAGATAAAGGGGGGCCAGTCTGGTTGAGTCACTGGGGGGTAGATAGAGGGGGTCAGTCTGGTTGAGTCACTGGGGGGTAGATAGAGGGGGTCAGTCTGGTTGAGTCACTGGGGGGTAGATAGAGGGGGGTCAGTCTGGTTGAGTCACTGGGGGGGGTAGATAAAGGAGGGGGTAGATAAAGGAGGGGCCAGTCTGGTTGAGTCACTGGGGGGGGAGATAGAGGAGGGGTCAGTCTGGTTGAGTCACTGGGGGGTAGATAGAGGAGGGGGTAGATAGAAGGGGGCAGATAGAGAGGGGGGTCAGATAAAGGGGGGTAGATAGAGGGGGTAGATAGAGAGGGGGTAGATGGGGGTCAGATAAAGGGGGGTAGATAGAGAGGGGGGTCAGATGGGGGTCAGATAAAGGGGGGTAGATAGAGGGGGTAGATAGAGGAGGGGGTAGATAGAGGGGGGTAGATGGGGGTCAGATAAAGGGGGGTAGATAGAGGAGGGGGTAGATAGAGGGGGGTAGATGGGGGGTCAGATAGAGGGGGGTAGATAGAGGGGGTAGATAGAGGGGGGTAGATAGAGGAGGGGGTAGATAGAGGGGGGTAGATAGAGGGGGGTAGATAGAGGAGGGGGGTAGATAGAGGGGGGTAGATAGAGGGGGGGGTAGATAGAGAGGGGGGTCAGATGGGGGTCAGATAAAGGGGGGTAGATAGAGGGGGTAGATAGAGGAGGGGAGATAGAGGGGGTAGATAGAGGGGGGTAGATAGAGGGGGTAGATAGAGAGGGGGGTAGATGGGGGTCAGATAAATGGGGGTAGATAGAGGGGGGGTCAGATAAAGGGGGGGTCAGATAAAGGGGGTAGATAGAGAGGGGGTAGATAAAGGGGGCAGAAGGTAGAGAAGGGGGGCAGATAGAGGGGGGGGTAGATAGAGAGGAGGGGCAGATAAAGATAGAGGGGGGCAGATGGGGGTCAGATAAAGGGGGTAGATAGAGAGGGGGGTCAGACGGGGGCAGATAAAGGGGGTCAGACGGGGGGCAGATAAAGGGGGTAGATAGAGAGGGGTGGTCAGATAAAGGGGGGGGTCAGATAAAGGGGGGCACCAAATGTGTTCAGGAGGTTCTGGTCAGACTCACTGTGGGATTAAGGACAGGTCAACAGCAGTGCACTTAAAAAGGCTTTAATCTGGGGTTACAGGGGTCAGAGGTCAATGTCAGAGGTCAACCCGAGGGGTCAGAGGTGACCAGAGGGGTCGTGACCTCCAGCAGGTAGGCGTTGACGTGAGGCAGCAGGCGCCAGTCGTCGGTGGCGATCCTGAAGGCCACGGCGTCCTCCCCCCCCGTGACCTTCATCAGCACGTGCGAGCGCGGGGGGAGGAAGAGGAGCGCCCTGGCCTCCCCCCCGGGGGGGGCGGAGTCGCTCAGGAGGAAGGGGCGGAGCTGGGAGTCCGCCAGGCCCCGAAGCCCCGCCTCCTCCATGCGGCAGCAGAACAGGCTGGTGGCCCCGCCCCCCTCGGCCTCCAGCTCCGCCCACAGCCCGTCGAACAGGCCCCGCCCCCCCTCGGGCGGGGGGCGGAGCAGCTGCCGGAACGCCACGGGGGTGTCGGGCAGGCGGGCGGTCCAGGTGACGCCGTCCTGGGCGGTGAAGACGGCGGCGGCGCGCAGCGTGGTGGGGCGGGGCCTGCGGGGCCGCAGCGCCAGCCGCACCCGCGGCGGCAGCGCCCCCCGCTCCAGGCGGGGCACCGTGATGTCCGCCAGGGGCTCGTAGTCGCCGCCGGCGAGCTCGAAGCGGAGGCGGACGGTGAAGACGCGGTCGAAGGCGGCGCCGCCCGCCTCGCCGTGCGTCAGCAGGTAGTCCAGAGGGACCAGGGGGGCGGGGCCTCCGGCGGCGAGCCGTGCCCTGTAGGCCGCCACCGAGGCTCCCAGGGGCGGGGCGGGCTCGTCGGGGGTTGGGGGCGGGGTCAGGGGTTGAGGGGGCGGGGTCAGGGGTTGAGGGGGCGGGGTCAGGGGTTGAGGGGGGGCCTCGGTCAGCCGGAGCACCGCCCCCTCCGCCCGGTGGACCGTCAGCAGGCTGGCGAGCGCCTCGCCCTCCGCCATGATGCAGGACAGCAGCCTCCGCTTGACCCGCCCCCCGCCCTCGGCCCCGCCCCCGGCCCCGCCCTCGCCGCGCCGCAGGATGCCCGACAGCTTCTCCGAGGACAGCGTGGTCAGGAGGGCGTGGTAGAGCCGGGCGTGGTCGCGCACGTCGGCGTCGGCGTGGCGGCGGGCGAGGCGCAGCAGGACGTCGGCCAGCGGGGCGAGCAGCGCGTCGAGGGCGGGGTGGGCGAGCAGGCGGCGGCACACGGCCAGCACGCCGCCGCCCAGCCGCCAGCCGCCGCCCAGGCACGAAGGCGAGACGAAGGCGTGGAGGCACGCCAGCGTGGCGTCCTGAGGGATCCGCCCCTCCGCCGCCACGCGCGCCAGCACCATCAGGTGCCAGCGCAGGTCGGCGGGCGGCGGCGGCGGCGGCGTGGCGGCGAGGGCGGCGAGGGCGCCCTGGAGGTCCCGCAGGAGCCCCTCGGCCCAGGCGGCGGCGCCCAGCTCCGACTGGGCGCGGTCGGCGAGGTTGATGAGGTGGGGGGCGAGGCGGCAGCGGCGCAGGTAGAGGCGGCGCAGCCTCGCCGCCAGCCCGGCGCCGTAGCGCCGCACCTGCCCGAAGTGGGCGAGGAACAGGAAGCACGCCCGGAAGAGCGCCACCGCCGCCTCCCGCCCGCCGCCGCCGCCCTCCACCACGTCCAGCAGCGCCCCCAGGTGGCGGCGCAGGCGGTCCCCGCCCTCGCCCTCGGCCCCGCCCTCCTCCTCCTCGCACACCAGCGCCAGCAGCTGGAAGCGCGCCAGCATGACGGCGGCGCCGTCCAGCACGCCGGGCGCCAGCGCGGACGCCAGGCGGCGCGTGAGCAGCACGGGGGGGGCGCCGTCCCCCCCCAGGGGCCGGTTCTCGGGGAAGTGCAGCAGGCAGTCGGCGTAGAAGAGCTGCAGGGGGGCGGCGAGGAGCGGGTGGCGGGCGAGCGCCACCAGGCGCCGCAGCACGAAGGCCTCGTCCTCGCCGCTGAAGAGGGCGTCGCCGAAGGCGCGCTTCATCAGGAGGGCGGCGTGGAGCAGGCACACCTGCGGGGGGGGAGGGTTAGTGGGGGCGCATCGCCGCGACAACGACCCCCACGGCGGCGGCGGCGGCGGACACCGACCTCGCCCGTGCCCAGCAGCCGCAGCAGCTGCGCCCGGAAGACGGCGGGGGGCACGCCGGGCGCCATGGCGACGGCCTCGGCGAGGCGGTGCAGCAGCGCGGCCTGGCGGGGGGGGGCCAGCAGGTACGACCCCTCCAGGAGGGGGGCCAGCGCCGCCCGCAGCCCCCCCGCCCCCGCCCCCAGCGAGGGCGCCGCCCCCCCCCCCGCCGGGGGCAGCGACGCCAGCGCGGCGGCGTCCCCCCACCGCAGGGGGGCGGGGTCAGAGGCCGGCCCCCCCAGGAGCGCCCCCAGCTGCCCCGCCCCCCCGCCCCCCCCCTCCCGCGCCAGCAGGAAGACGGCGTTCCTCAGCGCCAGCGCGTACAGGCGCGGCGGCGGGGGCGCGGCCCCGCCCCCCCCCAGGAGCCCCCCCAGCAGCTCCAGCCGGGGGGCCAGCAGCCCCGGGAGCCCCCCCTCCAGCTCCGCCACGCACTCCCAGGCGGCCCCCCCCAGGGCGGCCCCCCCCCGGGGGTCCTGGGCCACGGCCAGCAGCAGGTCCAGCAGGTCCAGGCGGGCCTGGGGGGGGGCGGGGGCGCAGAGCAGCACGGAGGTGAGCGCCAGCAGCAGGTGGCAGCGCAGGGGGCGGGGGGGCGCAGGGAGAAGAGCGAGGTCAGCTCCAGGGCCGTGGCCCCCCCACTGGGGGCCGAGGGGCACAGCAGGGCCGGGTGTTCACACAGGGGGCCAGCAGCTGCACCTGGGGGGGGCACAGGTAGAGGGTTAGGGGGGGCAGGTAGGGGGCAGGTAGAGGTTAGGGGGGCACAGGTAGAGGTTAGGGGGCACAGGTAGAGGTTGGGGGGGCAGAGGAAGTTTGGGGGCAGGTAGAGGTTAGGGGGCACAGGTAGGGGTTGGGGCAGGTAGAGGTTAGGGGGCAGGTGAGGTTAGGGGGCAGGTAGAGGTTGGGGGGGCAGGGGAGGTTAGGGGGCAGGTAGAGGTTAGGGGGCAGGAGGTTAGGGGGGGGCAGAGGGGGGTGGGGGGGGGGGAAGGGTAGAGGTTAGGGGGCAGGTAGAGGTTAGGGGGGGCAGGTAGAGGTTAGGGGGCAGGTAGAGGTTAGGGGGGGGGGCAGAGGTAGAGGTTAGGGGGGGAAGGTAGAGGTTAGGGGGGCAGGTAGAGGTTAGGGGGGCAGGTAGAGGTTAGGGGGCACAGGTAGAGGTTAGGGGGGGGCACAGGTAGAGGTTGGGGGGGCACAGGTAGAGGTTAGGGGGGTAGGGGGAGGTAGAGGTTAGGGGGGCACAGGTAGAGGTTGGGGGGGCACAGGTAGAGGTTAGGGGGCACAGGTAGAGGTTAGGGGGGCACAGGTAGAGGTTAGGGGGGCAGGTAGAGGTTAGGGGGGGGGGGGCAGGTAGAGGTTAGGGGGCAGGTAGAGGTTGGGGGGCACAGGTAGAGGTTGGGGGGCAGGTTGGGGGGCAGGGTAGAGGTTAGGGGGGCAGAGGTAGGGGCAGGTAGAGTGGGGGGGTAGGGGGGGGTAGTTAGGGGGCACAGGTAGAGGTTAGGGGGCACAGGTAAGGTAGAGGTTAGGGGGCAGAGGTTAGGGGGGCACAGGTTAGGGGGGCACAGGTAGAGGTTAGGGGGCACAGGTAGAGGTTAGGGGGGCACAGGTAGGGGGCAGAGGAGGGTTGGGGGCACAGGTAGGGGGGGGCGGTGGTTAGGGGGCAGGAGAGGTTGGGGGGCCGCTGGGGGGTCACCAGCAGCACCTGGGGGGTTAGTAAACCGTGTGGTGACGTCACCCTGGGAGGGGGGTTACCGCTGGGGTCACCAGCAGCACTTGGGGGGTTAGTAAACCGTGTGGTGACGTCACCGGGGGTCCTACTCGTGCTGTGACGTCACGGGGGTCCTACTCGCGCTGTGACGTCACGGGGGCTACCGACCGAGCCCTGACGTCTTACGCCGGGCCGTGACGTCACCTGGGTGCGCGAGGGGCTTCGGCCCCGCGCCGTGACGTCACCTACCTTGCCCGGGCCGTGACGTCACGTACCTTTCCCGCGCAGGTGAGCCGGTCCCGCCGCAGCTCCAGCAGGAGGTCCTCCAGGAAGGCCTCGGCCGGCGTCGCCGCCAGGAAGCGCGTCGGGCTGCGGGCGAAGGCGCGGAGCCGCTCGGTCCAGACCTGCTCCATATTATGGGATGGATGACGTCACGCAGGAGCGCACCTGGGCCACGCAGCGGCGGCGACGACGGCGGCGGCTTCCGCCTCGATCACGTGCTCCCAGACCCCGCCCCTCCAGGGGGCGCCGGCGGGCTCTCGAAGCCCGCGAAGAAGAAACCGACCAATCAGGAGCCGCGCCCGGTCAAGCAAACCGGAAGCGGCTAGGAGGCGCCAAACCCGAACCGCCGTCCCCGGGTCGTCGAGAGTTCGAGTCCCGGTCGGGTTCGAGCTGCCGCGGGTCCGCCATGGCCGAGAACACCTTCCCCGTGTACAGCGTGGACGCCATCGTGCACTTCTACCGCGCGGAGGTCCTCACGGGCCAGGAGGCCAAGCACCTGACGAAGGCCGACCTGACGCCCGTCCCGAAGGTGAGAGCCCCCCCGGCTCAGACGAGCTCCCCTGCCCCCCCCGGGGCTCCAGCCTGCCCCCCCCCCCGGGGCTCCAGCCTGCCCCCCCCCGGGGCTCCAGCCTGCCTCCACCAGGGGGCTCCAGCCTGCCCCCGGGGCTCCAGCCTGCCTCCACCGGGGGCTCCAGCCTGCCCCCCCCGGGGCTCCAGCCTGCCTCCACCAGGGGGCTCCAGCCTGCCTCCACCAGGGGCCCAGGCCCGCCTCCACCAGGGGGCCCAAGCCCGCCTCCACCAGGGGGCCCAAGCCCGCCTCCACCAGGGGGCCCAAGCCTGCCTCCACCAGGGGGCCCAAGCCTGCCTCCACCAGGGGGCTCCAGCCTGCCTCCACCAGGGGGCTCCAGCCTGCCTCCACCAGGGGCCCAAGCCTGCCTCCACCAGGGGGCCCAAGCCCGCCTCCACCAGGGGGCCCAAGCCTGCCTCCACCAGGGGGCCCAAGCCTGCCTCCACCAGGGGGCTCAAGCCTGCCCCCCCCCGGGGCTCCAGCCTGCCTCCACCAGGGGGCCCAAGCCTGCCTCCACCAGGGGGCCCAAGCCTGCCTCCACCAGGGGGCTCAAGCCCGCCTCCACCAGGGGGCCCAAGCCTGCCTCCACTAGGGGGCTCCGGCCTGCCTCCACCAGGGGGCTCAAGCCTGCCTCCACCAGGGGGCCCAAGCCTGCCTCCACCAGGGGGCCTGCCCTCCACCAGGGGGCTCCAGCCTGCCTCCACCAGGGGGCTCAAGCCTGCCTCCACCAGGGGGCCCAAGCCTGCCTCCACCAGGGGCCAAGCCTGCCTCCACCAGGGGCTCAAGCCTGCCTCCACCAGGGGGCTCAAGCCTGCCTCCACCAGGGGGCTCAAGCCCGCCTCCACCAACAGCCCTCCTGAAACGCTCTGTTAACATCTTCTTTCACATCAAAGACGTCCTCGACCGTCTTCCAAGATGTCCCCTCGTGTGTGTCAGTCCCTCCTGGTTCCGCACGAGCCGCTTTTGTCGTGTGTTTATTGTCCTGTTATTGTTTGGGCCGTGTAGTCGGAGTAGGTTTATAGTTTCTGTGGGGGGGGCAGGAGGGACCGCATCTGGAGCCTGGTGCACATCTGGAGCCTGGTGCACATCTGGAGGCCTCTGGACTCTCTGGAGGACTCTGGAGCCCTTCAGGGTCTCTGGAGGACTCTGGAGACCTTCTGACCCTGCTCCCCTCCTGTCTTCCAGCCCGAGGCCGTCCAGACCCTCTACATGAGAGTTCTGCACCTCCTGTTCCGGTTCAAGCCCGAGTGTCACTCCATGGTCGGTGCCGCTCCGTCTCCCCCGTGAACGCCCCCCCCCCCGCTGACCTTCGTCTCCCCCGCAGGTTCCTCTGCTGGAGGGGTTCCAGTACCCCCAGTACCACGAGGGGGCGACCGCCATCATCAGCGTCTACACGCGCATGTGAGTGTCCTCGTGGTCCGACCGGCGCCGCCTCCCTCTCCCTCACCCTCCCTCTCCTTCACCCTCACCCTCCTGCTCTCCCTCACCCTCCTGCTCTCCCTCACCCTCCCTCACCCTCACCCTCCTGCTCTCCCTCACCCTCCCTCACCCTCATCCTCCCTCTCCCTCTCCCTCCTGCTCTCCCTCACCCTCCCTCACCCTCACCCCTCCCGCTCTCCCTCACCCTCCCTCACCCTCATCCTCCCTCTCCCTCCCCTCCTGCCTCCCTCACCCTCACCCTCCTGCTCTCCCTCACCCCTCCCTCACCCCTCACCCTCCTGCTCTCCCTCACCCTCCCTCACCCTCATCCTCCCTCCCCCTCTCCCTCCTGCTCTCCCTCACCCCTCCCTCTCCCCTCACCCTCCCTCACCCTCATCCCTCCCTCTCCCTCCTGCTCTCCCTCACCCTCACCCTCCCTCTCCCTCACCCCCTCCCCCTCACTCCCCCCTCAGGTCCCAGTTCCTGCCCATGTGCCTCGTCTACGACTTCTCCCTGAACGACCTTCTGGCTCCCAGTAAGGAACCGACCTTCAGCCCCGCCCCCTTTGTCGCTGAGCTCGTAACCATGGCGACCGTCCCTGTTCCCCGTTTCCAGAGAAGCTGAGGACCCTGACCATCCTCAGCGCCATCATGAACTTCCTGAACTTCAGGAAGCAGCGGGTGGAGGCCATGGTGGAGAAGCAGGCCAAATACGTATGTTTCCGGGGGGGCAAACACGTATGTTTCCTGGGGGGGGGACAGATGTCCTCTGAGGACCAGCAGGACTCACCTTCTCTGTGGTTAGAGGGCCGATAAGGACCGCCTGCACGCTTACACCAAGAGCAACCTGGAGATGGAGAAGAAGATCGAGAAGCTGATGTGAGTCCTGGAGGGGGGGGGCTTAAGGGGGGTTACGCTCTGACCCTGACCCCTCTCCTCCTCAGGGTCATCCCCCCGGAGCAGCAGGCCGAGGCCGAGGAGCTCGCTGCAGCGCTGTCGGAGCTGAAGACCGCCACCATGCACGAGTGCCAGGAAGTGGTACGGGGGGGGGGCTGAGGTCCTGGGGGGGCGAGGTCCTGGGGCGGTGAGGTCGGGTCTCTTGAGAATGTGTCTCTAACAGAACGCGATGAAGGACAGCACCGCGGAGCAGAAGGCCGTCATCGCAGAGAAGACCAAGAAGCTGGTAGGGGCCGGTGGGGGGCCGGTGGGGGGGCAGGAGCATCGCAGGACTGACGGGACGCGTCTCAGACTCAGGTGAAGGTCGACATCAGCACCCTGAAGGAGGACATCGGGAAACTGAAGGCCCAGATCGTGGAGTCTCCAGAGGAGCTGAAGAGCCAGATGGAGAAGATGAGGGAGAACGTCAAGAACATCAAGAAGTCCAGAGTGAGGAGGCCCCCACGGAGCGCTCCTCCGGGGACGGCCCCGAGCCCCGCCCCCTTCATCCCGTCTCTCCCGCCTCCAGGAAGAGTGTGACGAGCGCGTGGTGGAGCTGCAGAGCATGGTCCAGAGCGTGACCCACGCCGAGGCCGAGGTCAGGCAGATGTTCGGCCTGCTGCGGGACCTGGAGGGCGGCATGAGCACCAGCGAGCAGCAGCAGGAGGAGGTGGGTGCGGGGGGGCGTCGCAGGGGGGCCGCGGGCGGGGCCTGAGTGTGCGCCCGCTGCGCAGATGGTGGAGCTGAAGGCGCAGTACGAGAGGAAGCAGAAGGAGCTGAAGAACCTGTGTGCTGAGGAGGCCCAGCTGAAGCGGGCCCTGGCCATGAGGCTGGACAAGGAGTCCAGGCTGAACCTCCGCAGGCAGAAGAAGAAGGACATGAAGGAGCAGCACGTCCAGGAGGTGCTGGGGTACGTACCCCCCCCTCCGCCGCCCCCTCGCAGCTCCGCCCCCCCTGACCCGTGCGTGTGCTTCCAGGCAGTGCGACCAGATGCAGCAGAAGCGGGAGGAGATGGCCGAGCGCATCCAGGAGATCACCAGGGAGACGCAGCAGCTGAGGGCCGCCAGCCAGAGCCTGAGGGACGCCTGCAGCAGCGAGACGGCGCAGGCGCAGGTACGGCCGCCGCCCCCCACGGGGACCCCCCAACGCCCCTCACAGACCCGTCCAGCACCCCCAGACCCCCCTCACTCCCCTCCAGACCCCCCTAACCCCCTCAGGGACCCCTCCAACACCCCCAGACCCCCCTAACCCCCTACAGGCGCGCTAACCCCATCAAGACCCCCTCAGGGACCCCCTAACCCCATCACTAACCCCCCAGACCCCCTAACCCCCCACTCCCCCAGACCCCTTAACCCCCACAGAGCACCCCTAACCCCCTAACCCCCTCACAGACCCCCCTAACCCCCCAGACCCCCACCCCTCAACCCCCCCCAGACCCCTAACCCCTCACTAACCCCCCAGACCCCCTAACCCCCTCACAGACCCCCACCCCTTAACCCCCCACAGACCCCTTAACCCCCAACCCCCTAACCCCAAGACCCCATTAACCCCCTAACCCCATCACACAGACCCCCTTAACCCCCTCAGACCCCCCAGACCCCCTTAACCCCCTCACAGACCCCCTTAACCCCCCAGACCCCCTAACCCCATCACAGACCCCTTAACCCCCCCAGACCCCCTTAACCCCTCACAGACCCCCTAACCCTATCACAGACCCCTACCCCTCACCCCAGACCCCCTAACCCCCCCAGACCCCCTTAACCCCCTCACAGACCCCCTAACCCCCACCCCCTGCCCACAGGCCCCCTAACCCCCCCTCTGCCCACAGGCCCTCTACGACAGCCTTACCGCCGCCATGGACGCCCACCATCAGAGGATCCAGACGGAGCTGGACAACATCAAGTGTGGCGTCTCTGAGATGGGCGCCCGGTTTTGATGTGTTGTGTTGTGATGTGTGTGTGTGTGTGTGTGTGTGTGTGTGTGTGTGTGTGTGTGTGTTACCCCACTATGTTGTAGTCCCTCCGTGTTCAAGGACGCTTGTGTAGTCAAATAAACCAGTTTAATGGATTCATGTTCACATGCTGATTGTGGTACAACAGCCCCCACCAGGGGGCGCCCCCCCCCGCAGTGACGTCATGATACTGGTCCTCTTGTTGCTTTGATCTCCTTCGGGGGGCTTCAGCGGACGTCGGCTGACCTGGGGCGTCGGCCGGCGCCCCGCCGCGCTCTGGCCCCGCCCCTGCGGGCGTGCAGCTCCTCCCTCAGCTGGTTGACCTCGGCGATGAGCCCCACGTTCTCCTGCAGGGACAGACGAGGGTGAGACGGGGGTGCTTCAGGGGGTGAGACGGGGGGGGTGAGACAGGAGGGGCGCTTCAGGGGGGTGAGACGGGGGGGGCACCTTCATGAGCTTCACGTAGACCTTGTCGTGCTCCTCGGCACATCTGGCCAGCTTGGTCTTCAGGCTGCTCACGGTTCGCTCCAGGTTCTCGCGGTGGCGGCAGAAGATCTGCCTCAGCTCCGCGTCGGCGCTCTTCTCCGCCTGTCGGGAGACGCGTCGCCGAGGTCAGGCGCGGTCCGGTTGCGAGTTCCTCGCGGCTCTCACCCCGTGGGCCTGCTGGACGTGGTGGCTGAAGACCGCCTGGACGCTCTCCTTCAGCTTCTTGGGCTCCTGGATGAAGCCCACGCAGGTGTGGAGGTCCGAGTGGAGCCGCTGCAGATGTGTTTCAAGGTCTTTCACCTGGACGTGGGAGAGGTTCCAGTGGTTCATGAAGGTCACCAGGTCAGGAGGTCTCCAGCTCTGAGCTCCTCAGGAGGTCTCCAGGAGGTCTCCAGGAGCTCCTCCGGAGGTCCCAGGAGCTCCTCCGGAGGTCTCCAGGAGCTCGGAGCTCCTCTGGAGGTCTTCGGGAGCTCCTCTGGAGGTCTTCGGGAGCTCCTCTGGAGGTCTTCGGAGCTCCTCTGGAGGTCTTCGGGAGCTCCTCTGGAGGTCTTCGGGAGCTCCTCAGGAGGTCTTCGGGAGCTCCTCAGGAGGTCTCCAGGAGCTCCCTTGGAGGTCTCAGGAGCTCCTCCGGAGGTCTCCAGGAGCTCCGAGCTCCTCTGGAGGTCTCAGGAGCTCCTCCGGAGGTCTCCAGGAGCTCCTCCGGAGGTCTCAGGAGCTCCTCCGGAGGTCTCCAGGAGCTCCTCCGGAGGTCTCAGGAGCTCCTCCGGAGGTCTCCAGGAGCTTGGAGCTCCTCTGGAGGTCTTCGGGAGCTCCTCTGGAGGTCTCAGGAGCTCCTCTGGAGATCTCCTGGAGGTCTCAGGAGCTCCTCTGAAGGTCTCCAGGAGCTCCGAGCTCCTCTGGAGGTCTCAGGAGCTCTTCAGGAGGTCTCCAGGAGCTCCTCAGGTCTCCAGGAGCTCCTCAGGAGGTCTCCAGGAGCTCCGAGCTCCTCTGGAGGTCTCAGGAGCTCCTCAGGAGGTCTCCAGGAGCTCCTCTGGAGGTCTCAGGAGCTCCTCTGGAGGTCTCCTGCAGGTCTCAGGAGCTCCTCTGGAGGTCTCAGGAGCTCCTCAGGAGGTCTCCAGGAGCTCCTCTGGAGGTCTCAGGAGCTCCTCTGGAGATCTGGAGGTCTCAGGAGCTCCTCTGAAGGTCTCCAGGAGCTCCGAGCTCCTCTGGAGGTCTCAGGAGCTCCTCTGGAGATCTCCTGGAGGTCTCAGGAGCTCCTCTGAAGGTCTCCAGGAGCTCCGAGCTCCTCTGGAGGTCTCAGGAGCTCTTCAGGAGGTCTCCAGGAGCTCCAGGGTCGGAGCTCCAGCTCACCTTCTTCATCTCCGCGCGCGTCTCTGCTTCTTTCGCCCTCAGCTTGAGCCTGAGGTCGGCGGTGCTGAGCTGCAGCTGCGTGTTGCTCTTGTCGAGCCGCAGCAGCTCCTCCTCCAGCTGTGGAGCAGCAGAAGCACCGTGAGGACCTCTGCCCGTCCTCCGCCGACGGAGGCGGGGTCTGCAGACCTGCTGGATGCGGTCGGTCTTGGTCCTCAGGTCCTCTCGCTGGGGCTCGGTCTGCTTCCTCAGGTCGTCCAGCTGGCAGTCCAGGACGAACCGGAGCTTCTCCAGGTCCTGGTTCTTCTTCTTCAGGGTGGAGATGGTGTTGTCCTGCAGGCGTGTTCCTGTTAGCGACACCCCCAGACGGGCGTGGGGGGGCGCGGCCCACCTTGTCCTGGTTGGTCTTCTCGTGTCCAGAGATCTGCCTCCTCAGGTCCTCCAGGTCGCCGCTGAGGGAGCGCACCAGCCCCAGCAGGCCCTGCCGCTCCTTCTCCAGGCCGCCGATGTCGCTGCGCCTGTCCTCCAGCTGCCTCTGCAGCCCGTACAGCTGTCGCCACGGGAACAGGCGGGGTCAGCCGGGGCGGCGGTGACGGCGGCGGGAGGAGGAGCTGACTCACGCTCTGCGTCATGGCGCCCACTTCTCCCCTCAGGCCGTCCTGGGCGCGCTCCTGGGCGTGCAGCCTGCGCTCGTACTGCGCCCCCACCGCCTGCAGCCTGCGCTCCTCCTCCTCCTCCACCGCCCGCACGGCGCTCCGGAACCAGCGGCTGTGGCGGCGCGACTCCTCCTGACTCTACGGCCCAGCGGGGGGAGCGTGGTGTCTGAGGGAGGAGCTCCTCTGGAGGTCTCCAGGGGCTCCTCTGGAGGTCTCCAGGAGCTCCTCTAGAGGTCTCCAGGAGGTCTAACCTCCTCTGGAGGTCTCCAGGAGCTCCTCTAGAGGTCTCCAGGAGGTCTAAGCTCCTCTGGAGGTCTCCGGGAGCTCCTCTGGAGGTCTCCAGGAGGTCTAAGCTCCTCAGGAGGTCTCCAGGAGCTCCTCTGGAGGTCTCCAGGAGGTCTAAGCTCCTCTGGAGGTCTCCAGGAGCTCCTCTGGAGGTCTCCAGGAGCTCCTGAGGAGGTCTCCAGGAGCTCCTCTGGAGGTCTCCAGGAGGTCTAAGCTCCTCTGGAGGTCTCCAGGAGCTCCTCTGGAGGTCTCCAGGAGGTCTAAGCTCCTCTGGAGGTCTCCAGGAGCTCCTGAGGAGGTCTCCAGGAGCTCCTGAGGAGGTCTCCAGGAGCTCCTCTGGAGGTCTCCAGGAGGTGTAAGCTCCTCTGGAGGTCTCCAGGAGCTCCTCTGGAGGTCTCCAGGAGCTCCTCTAGAGGTCTCCAGGAGGTCTAAGCTCCTCTGGAGGTCTCCAGGAGCTCCTCTAGAGGTCTCCAGGAGGTCTAAGCTCCTCTGGAGGTCTCCGGGAGCTCCTCTGGAGGTCTCCAGGAGGTCTAAGCTCCTCAGGAGGTCTCCAGGAGCTCCTCTGGAGGTCTCCAGGAGGTCTAAGCTCCTCAGGAGGTCTCCAGGAGCTCCTCTGGAGGTCTCCAGGAGGTCTAAGCTCCTCTGGAGGTCTCCAGGAGCTCCTCTGGAGGTCTCCAGGAGCTCCTCAGGAGGTCTCCAGGAGCTCCTGAGGAGGTCTCCAGGAGCTCCTCTGGAGGTCTCCAGGAGGTCTAAGCTCCTCTGGAGGTCTCCAGGAGCTCCTCAGGAGGTCTCCAGGAGCTCCTCAGGTCTCCAGGAGCTCCTCAGGAGGTCTCCAGGAGCTCCTCTAGAGGTCTCCAGGAGGTCTAAGCTCCTCTGGAGGTCTCCAGGAGCTCCTCTGGAGGTCTCCAGGAGCTCCTCAGGAGGTCTCCAGGAGCTCCTCAGGAGGTCTCCAGGAGCTCCTCAGGATCCCTACCTCCGCCAGCTGCTGGGCCTTCTCCTCCAGCTGGGCCTCGCAGGAGCGCCGCAGCTCCTCCAGCTCCCGGAGCCTTCGCTCCTCCGCCGCTCTCAGCTGCTCCTCGCGCTCCTCCTCCTCCCGCCGACACTTCTGCTGGAGGTCCTGGAGCCTGGTGTGCTCCACCAGCAGCTTCTGGCCGTAGGACAGCTCTGGGGGGGTCGGTACGGGGTCAGTCGGCGGCGGGCGGAGGCGGGGCCGACCTTCTGCTCACCCAGGTCCTTCAGCTGCTGGAGGTGCTTGGCTGCAGCCTCTGCGGAGCTCCTCTGGTGCTCTCGCTCCTGCGCGTCCACCTGCGTCTGCAGGGTCTGCGGCCCAGACACGCCCCCCGTCATCATCGAGGGGCGGAGGCGGCGGCGGAGGCGAGCGTCCTCCTCACCCGCTGCGCCGCCTCCGCCGCCTCCGCCTGCTGCCTCGACCTGTCGGAGAGCTCGCGGACCTTCTCGTTGAAGCTCATGACCTTCAGGCGGAGCTGGTACTCGTGCTCCATGTGCAGCTCCTCCAGCCGCGCCTTCACCTCCGCCAGCCTCTGGTCCTGAGACGACGAGGCTGCAGCAGCTGCCCCCCGCGCAGCCCCGCCCCCCACGCAGCCCCAACCCCCCTCACCCCCCTCACCCGCTCCTCGAGGTCCGCTTTGGTGACCAGGACCTCCTCGGCGTGGACCGTCTGCCCGCTGCCCTTCAGGCCCCGCCCCCCCCCGTCCACCAGCCTCCACATCATCAGGCAGCCGTCTTCAGACGCCGTCAGCAGGAGCTGCTCATCAGGGGTGACCGCCATCTGGGGGGGGTGTTACACACACACACACACTCTCATACACACACACTCTCACACACTCACAGTCACACACACACATTCACACACTCACACTCACACACACTCTCTCACACACACACATTCACACACACACATTCACACACTCACACACCTCACACACACACTCACACTCACACACACTGTCTCACAGTCACACACACATTCACACACTCACACTCACACACACTCTCTCACACACACACATTCACACACACACATTCACACACTCACACACGCACACACACACACTGTCTCACAGTCACACACACATTCACACACTCACACTCACACACACTCTCTCACACACACACATTCACACACACACATTCACACACTCACACTCACACGCACACACACACACTGTCTCACAGTCACACACACATTCACACACTCACACTCACACACGCACACACACACACACACTGTCTCACAGTCACACACACATTCACACACACACACACACGCACACACTCACACACACACTCACACTCTCACACACACACACACACACTCTCACACACACTCACACACACACATACACACTCACACATACACACTCACACACACACTCACACACACACTCACACACTTTCACACACACTCATACGCACACATTCACTCACACTCACACACACTCACACACTCACACACACACACACACACACACTCACACACACACACACATTCATTCACACACATACACACACACTCTCACTCACACACACACGCGTGGTCCTGACCTTGGTGACGGGGCCGCCGTGACCCCGGTGCGTGGCCCACCCCCCTTGGGGGGGGAGGGGGTGTCTGATGGCGCTGATGCTCCCGTCGGCGTTCCCGGTGAAGACGACCCTCCCGGAGTGGGACACCGCCACGCAGGTGGCCCCGCCCCCTTCGGCGGGGACGTCCCTGAGGACCTGAGGAGGGGGGGTCAGGTGGGTTGTGGTTGTCGTGGGCGCCGGCCTCACCTGGCAGTCGTGGATCTCCTTGAGGGTGGCGTCGGCGCCCACGGCCAGCAGGCTGCTGCGGTCGGGGGCGAAGGCCACGCCCCCGTAGCTGCAGGCCTCCAGCACGACCTCGGACACCCGCCGCCCCGTCTGCGCGCTCCACTCGTACACGGCGCCGTCCCCCCCGCACGACACCAGCCGGCTGTCGTCCGCGCTCCACCGCACGGCGCGCACCTGCGGCAGGTATCAAAGCATCAAAGGGGGGTTGGACACGCCCCCCCCACCCACCTTCCCGCTGTGGCCCTTCAGGCTGAGCACGACCTCGAGGGAGGTGAAGGAGAACACCAGGACCACGTTCCCGCTGACCGCCGCGAACAGGTGGCCCCCGTGGCTGAAGGTGCACTGTGGACAGGGGGCGGGGTCAGGGCCCAGGGGGCGGGGTCAGGGCCCAGGGGGCGGGGTCGGGGGGGCGCGGGGGGCTCACCTCCCTGCAGCCGCGCACGCTGAAGTCCTTGAGGGGGCGGAGGTCGTGGGCGAGGAGGCTCAGGAGCCTCAGCCGGTCTGGGAAGCCCACCAGGAGGAAGAGGCCGGTGGGGTGCAGGTCCAGGCTCAGGGCCTCCTCCTGGAACTCCTTCCTCAGCTCCGCCGTCCTGGAGGGGGTCCGCAGTCAGCCCGAGCTCCGCCCCTCCTCCCCGGGGCTCCGCCCCTCCACCCCGGGGCTCCTCCCACCTGGTCTCGTAGTTCCAGACGCGGACGCAGCGGTCCAGGGAGCTGGTGGCGACCACGGGCTTCCGGACGCAGACGGACAACCCGGTGACGGTCTTGGAGTGGGAGGACTGGGACAGCAGCTGGAAGCGGGGGGGCTCCTCCTGGGGGGGCACACGGGCCTCAGCTGGAGCTGCGGGGAGCCCAGGTGGGGTCTTACCTGGTCCAGGTGGGTCTCACCTGGTCCAGGCGGGGTCTCACCTGGTCCAGGTCCAGGTGGGGTCTCACCTGGTCCAGGTGGGGCCCCTTCCAGGTGGGGTCTCCCTGGTCCAGGTCCAGGTGGGTCTCACCTGGTCCAGGTGGGGCTCCTGGTCCAGGTGGGGGTCTCACCTGGTCCAGGTCTCACCTGGTCCAGGTGGGGTCTCACCAGGTCCAGGTGGGGTCTCACCTGGTCCAGGTCCAGGTGGGGTCTCACCTGGTCCAGGTCCAGGTGGGGTCTCACCTGGTCCAGGTGGGGTCTCACCTGGTCCAGGTGGGGTCCAGGTGGGGTCTCACCTGGTCCAGATGGGGTCTCACCAGGTCCAGGTGGGGGTCTCACCTGGTCCAGGTGGGGTCTCACCAGGTCCAGATGGGGTCTCACCAGGTCCAGGTGGGGGTCTCACCTGGTCCAGGTCCAGGGGGGTCTCACCTGGTCCAGGTCCAGGGTGGACAGGCTGAGGCTGTACAGCTGTCCTCTGTCCGTGCTGACGACCAGCGTGTCCTCGGACGGACTCAGGCACATCGTCTCCACCTCCTGGTGGTCCGGGTCAGACCCGTGGGGGTCCGGGGGGTCCGGGTCAGACCCTTGGGGGTCCGGGTCAGACCCGTGGGGGTCCGGGGGGATCTGGAGAGTCCACAAAGGTCAGTTGTTACCTGAGATGAACCTGGGGGGGGGGGGGGGGGGGGTTACCCAGAGGTCTTTGCTGCGCGTGAAGCCGTCGTCGTTGGCGTTCCTGGCGAGGAGGCAGACTCTTCCCGATCCCAGCGAGCAGACCACGCCCCTGGAGCAGGACAGCACCGAGGCCAGGCGCCGGCCCAGCGGGGTCTGGCCCGGCTCGCCCGCCTTCACCCTCCTCGTCTCCACCCGCCTGAGCACAGGGGGGCCGGTCATCCAGCGGAAGCCCCGCCCCTCCAGATAGCCCCGCCCCTTTGAGATCACACCATCCCTCCAGATAGTCCCGCCCCTTTGAGATAACCCCGCCCCTCGAGATAGCCCCACCCCTCAATATAACCTGGCCCTTCCAGATAGACCCCGCCCCTCCAGATAACCCCGCCCCTCCAGATAGACCCGCCCCTCCAGATAGCCCCACCCCTCCAGATAGCCCCACCCCTCGGTATAACCCCGCCCCTGCAGATAACCCCGCCCCTCCAGATAACCCCACCCCTTGATATAACCTGGCCCTCGAGATAGCCACGCCCCTTTGAGATAGCCCCGCCCCTTTGAGATAGCCCCGCCCCCCCAGATCTCACCTGCCGGCGCCCGTGACCATCTCCCTCCGCAGCTCCCCGCCCTCGAACACCAGCAGCCGGCCCGTGTCGGTGCCCGCCGCCACGCGGTCCGCCCCCAGCCAGGCGTGGCTGAGGACGTTGAAGTCGTGCACGCCGCCGCCGCCGCTCTGCCTCAGGACGCCGTCGCCGTAGCGCAGCGTCTTGAGGACGCCGCCGCCGCTCACGCACAGCTGCGCGCTGCTGAGGGGGCTGAAGCTCACCTGTGGGGGGGGGGGCGTGAGAGCGGCGTGGGGGGGGGGGCGGGGCCGGCGGGGTTACCTGGGTGACGGGGTGGCTGCAGGCGCCCGTCCTGAGCGCCGCCACGACCTTGAGCTTGTCCCAGAGCCACAGCAGCAGCGTCCAGTCGGGGGCGCCCGTCTGGGCCGCCAGCAGCCGGGAGTCGGGCGAGAACGCCGCGCACACGACCTCCTGGGCGGGCGCGTCCCCCGCCGCCAGGACACGCCTCCTCCTCCCGGGGGCGTGGCGCAGGTCCACCACGCACACGGACGCCCGCGCGCCGCGCTCCGCCAGCGCCAGGTACCGGCGGTCGGGGCTGAGGGCCAGGGCGCTCACGCCGCGGCTGTCCTCACCACCTGGGGGTCACATGGTCACGTGACCTCTGAGGGCCCAGGTCAGGTCACGTGACCTCTGAGGGCCCAGGTCACGTGACCTCTGGGGGCTCAGGTCACGTGACCTCTGGGGTGACAACCTCAAGGGTCATGTGACCTCTGAGGGCTCAGGTCAGGTCACGTGACCTCTGAGGGCTCAGGTCAGGTCACGTGACCTCTGAGGGCCCAGGTCACGTGACCTCTGGGGGCCCAGGTCACGTGACCTCTGGGGTGACAACCTCAGGTCACGTGACCTCTGAGGGCCCAGGTCAGGTAACCTTTGGGATGACGACCTGGGCCCTCAGAGGTCACATCAGAGGTCAGATGACCTGAGGTTGTCACCCCGGAGGTCATGTGACCTGACCTGGGCCCTCAGAGGTCACATCAGAGGTCACGTTTGGGACCTGACAACCTGGGCCCTCAGAGGTCTAACCCTGACCCTAACCCCAGGTCACGTGACCTTTGAGGTGACCTCTCTGAAGCTGACAGAGGTCATGTGACCCCAGGTACCCTCATACAAACTGTGTAATAGTGACCACGGGGGTGAGTGCCGTCCCCCCCCCCCCCCCCCCCCCCCCACCCGTCCCCCCCACCTACCCTACCCGGCACGAAGCCCAGGGAGCCGCTGCGGGTGTTCAAGGTCACGCAGAGGTCACCGCAGGGGAAGGCCACCGTGTCCTCGTCGCAGAAGAGCGCGTTGTTGTTCACGCCGGGCCTCACGCCGGAGCAGAAGAGCGGCTGCGCCGCTGCCTGCGCCATGAGGACGACCTGCGGGTCCGACGGTCCGCTACACACAGCCGTCTCCATGGCGACCGTCGCTAGGCAGCCCGCGGTCGCGCGAGAACACCTCCGCCGCTGCGGCTCTTCAAGTTGGTCAAAACCCGCTGCCTCGTTTATATCATATTATATTATATTATATTATATTATATTAATTATATTATATTGAGAATAAATGTGATATAAATAAGACATCATTTAATTTATATTATATTTATATTATTATATCGAGAATAAATGTGATATAAACGAGCCAGCGGGTCTTATTTATATTTATATTATTATATATATTCCACATTTCAAGTGTGACTGGACTCTTGAGATATTGAGATGTTGAAGCTGCTCCGTGAGGAGTCACGTTATAATCTAATAAATTGTAGTTTTTAATTGGACCGAGGACTTAGATTGACACCTTTTTAAAAAATATTTTTATTTTGTAGCCTTTCCTTCGACCATAAAATGTTCTTACGTTACGGATAAAAGGTAATAATTGGTTACATGGAAAATTTGTAAAAATACACATATTTACCACAGGTCATCATAGTCTCACACCACTACTACTGTTATACTCCTTGAGCTGGAGAAGACTTGAGATGTAGATGTAGCTGGTCTTTGATTAAATAAACGCTTATTGTCTCACATATTGATATTTAGGTGATCGGTAATAGTCAGGGTTGGGTGTACCTGGTTCACCACTAACTTAATCAGTCCTCATAAATCCTGAAAGTTGGTCTCCACAGCGTGCTGGAGGGTTTAGCTGGAGCAGTCCCCTGTGGTCCCACCTCTGTTGACCTGAACGCGTCTTTACTGAAGCCGGAGACGTCACAGATGCCCCGTGTCCCCTCAAAGGCTCCTTCAAAGGCTCCTTCAAAGGGCTCCAGACCACATGAAAGGTTCTGAAGATCAATGACACGCTTTAGCTTATTCAGCATTTTCACATTCAAACGAAAGAAACATTAAATGAAAAAGGTTTAAGTGCAAGTACACATCTCACGGTTTCTCTATCAAAAGCTGCTGATTATTATCGCTCTATTTTATATCTTTATGTCAGAGCTGCACTTCTGTACACGTCCAGCCAGGGGGCGCCCTCGTGTATAAATGAAGACTGTAATGCGCCTGCGGTCCGGTAGGGGGCGCCCTCGTGTATAAATGAAGACTGTAATGCGTCTGCGGTCCAGTAGGGGGCGCCCTCGTGTATAAATGAAGACTGTAATGCGCCTGCGGTCCGGTAGGGGGCGCCCTCGTGTATAAATGAAGACTGTAATGCGTCTGCGGTCCGCCAGGGGGCGCCCTCGTGTATAAATGAAGACTGTAATGCGCCTGCGGTCCGCCAGGGGGCGCCCTCGTGTATAATGAAGACTTAATGTGTCTGGGGGCCGCGGGGGGGCCCTCGTGTATAAATGAAGACTGTAATGCGCTCTGCGGTCCGGTAGGCCAGGGGGCGCCCTCGTGTAAAATGAAGAAATACTGTAATGCGCCTGCCGTATAAATAAGACTGTAATCGCCTGCGGTCCGTCGGG
Source organism: Lagocephalus sceleratus (assembly GCA_911728415.1). Lineage (NCBI taxonomy): Eukaryota > Metazoa > Chordata > Actinopteri > Tetraodontiformes > Tetraodontidae > Lagocephalus > Lagocephalus sceleratus. Next base: position 13,256,187 of record CAJVRN010000011.1, on the reverse strand, counting down.
GGCGCCCTCGTGCATAAATGAAGACTGTAATGCGCCTGCGGTCCGTCAGGCCCCTGCATTATAAAGTAATGCGCCTGTGGTCCGCAGGGGGCGCCCTCGTGCATAAACTGAAGACTGTAATGCGCCTGCGGTCCGCCAGGGGGCGCCCTCGTCAGCAGGAGATGAACAGGCTGTTGAGGGACTGCTGGCTCGCTGCTCGGCCCGAGGGTCCCGCGGCGGACAGGATCTCGCAGGCGGCCAGCTCGTGGTGGAGGGCGGTGAGCACCTCCAGGATGTGGGCCCTCCCTGCAACCACAGGACAGGCGTGAGCGCCGCAGGAGGCCCCGACCCCCGGCCCGCGGGAGCTCCACCGACCGTGCCGAGGGTCGCTGCACGACTCCAGCGTGCTGAGCAAAATCTTGCCGAGGGACCTCCGGGAGACGTTCTGAGAAGAGGACAGGTTGAAGGACAGGTTGTTAGAGCGGGCGTCCTGCACCAGAGAGGACGGCGTGGACGTCTGCGCTCAGCGCGCCGGTCTCACGTCTGTCCAGAGGAAGCGCTGCGTGGGCGGGGTCGCCCAAATCACAACCAGGCCCGGCTCGCCTTTGAAGCGCAGCCGCGGCGCCGCGCGGGGACTCGTCCTCACCAGGTCGCGGAGCTGCTGCAGCAGCTGCAGGACGTCCACCAGCTTCTCCTCCACCAGCGACAGGCGGACCCTCTCCGTCTCCAGCATCTGCAGCTCCAGCTGGAGCAGCTCCGTCTTCTCCGCCTTCTGCTGCAGCTCCTGCACCAGAGAGTCCTTCACCTGCGCACAGCAGAGGTCACCAGGAGGTCACAGGAGGTCACCAGGAGGTCACCAGGACCCCCCCCACGTCCTCCAGCCTGATGGTGGGTCGTAGTTGGGACCAACACAGCAGACGTGGAAGAGCAGCAGATGAATCGCTACCAGAGCTGCGGCGCTGCTGCGTGGGCGCACATGTGTGACTACACGCGTGAGCGGAGGGGCCGCGAGTCCTGCCAGGAACGAGGTCTGACCCCCACACCCCGCAGGTCGCCGTGTTTGGACCCGACCCGAGCGGGGGGAGGGCGGGGCGCTGCTGCGGCGAGGAGCAGCTGCAAACACACGCCCACGCCGGCGCGCTGGGAGGGTCTGGTGGTCTGGGGGGGGGTCTAACCCTCTGAGGAACTCCGCTCTCATAACAACTTCAACAAGCAGCTCAGAACGACCGCGGCGGGGGGGGCTTCCAGGAGCAGCCCACCCTGGAGCGGAGGGGCGGGGCTGCGGTACCTGCTCGAGGTCAAGCTGGTCCCGGCTCTCCTTCAGCTCCTTCTGCAGCCTGCTCGCCCTCTCCAGCAGCTCCACCAGCGCGCCGCAGCTCTCCTCGCTCCGCAGGCTCCCCAAGGTCCACGCCAGCTTTTTGAAGGCCTTGCTGTCACAGCTACCAGGGCAGAGGTCACACGTTCACCCATCACACGTTCACCCCTCACACCTTCACCCATCACACGTTCACCCATCACCCCTTCACCCACTCACACGTTCACCCATCACGCGTTCACCCATCACACCTTCACCCACTCACACGCTCACCCACTCACACGCTCACCCATCACACCTTCACCCATCACCCCTTCACCCACTCACACGTTCACCCATCACACGTTCACCCATCACACGTTCACCCATCACGCCTTCACCCACAGCTCACCCATCACCCATCACACGTTCACCCATCACCCCTTCACCCACTCACACGTTCACCCATCACACGTTCACCCATCACACGCTCACCCACTCACACGTTCACCCATCACACGTTCACCCATCACCCCTTCCCACCACACGTTCACCCATCACCCCTTCACCCACTCACACGTTCACCCATCACACGTTCACCCATCACGCCTTCACCCATCACACGTTCACCCATCACACGTTCACGTTACCGTTCTCCGCAGCAGGACAGCCTGCTCAGGGTGCGTTTGACCTCGCTGATCTGCCGCCGCTGCTCTCCGGTCCACTTCTCGTCCTCCTCGTCGGAGGCTGCCTGACCCTCCACGGAGCGGAGCAGCTGCTCCCCCACTGGAGACCACAGCACACGTCAGACCCTGAGCCCCCCCCAGCCCCCCAGCCCCCAGCCCCCCACAGCCCCCCAGCCCCCCCCAGCCCCCCACAGCCCCCCCGCAGCCCAGCATGAGCTGGATCTGTCCTCACACCCTCCATGGGGGTCAGGGGTCAAGGTTAGGGGTCAAGGTCGGGGGTCAAGGTCAGGTGTTGGGGGGCGGTTCTTACTGGTGTCCGGCGTGGTCACGGCCCGGCCCGTCGGGGAGCAGCGGTCTTGCTGCGACTCGGTCTGCGTCTGCCTGCAGCCGGCGTTCAGGAGCGCCTCCGCCCCCCCGCCCCCCCCGGCTGCCGCCCTCTCGGGCCCTCGGACCTGCGGGGGCACAGGCAGGTTCAGAAGGACCGCCCGGGCGGCGAGGACGCGTCCGCCGGCGCCGTGGTGAGTTTATGGAGGCCCGTGACGACGCGCGCCCGCCCCGGCGCGGTAATTGAAGCCAGGCGCCGCTTTCGCCGCGAACCGCTCGACTGTCGGAACGCAGCAGAAACGAGGCGTTTGCGGACGTCGATTCCCGACCGGCGTTCCCCGAGAACGGGCGTTTCCCCGCCTCCCCCGCCGTCGGCTCAGGAGCGACTCCGCTCTGTCGTGGCGTGCGGGCAGGAGACGGGGAGGCGTTGAGGTCGGTTTCCCAGCGTTCTCCTGATGTTTGCTCTTTTGTGTCGAGGAAACCCGAGAGGGGGGCCTTCGTAAATCACAGCCTGAGTGCTTCCAGATGTCAACATCTGGCCGGGCAGAGTCTCAGAAAACGCTTCCAACGGCCCGATTCTGAAGACAGACGCCAGCGCTGCTGCTGCGCGTCTCCCGTCGGCGAAGTCGCCCGCTCGGAGGAGCCGCGGCGGAGAGTCGACGGTTGGTAACGGGAGCAGGCGATCAATCAGAGCTGGTGTTTAGGTTGGGGGGGGGCTGCAGGAAACGCGAGCTCGGGGGGCCGTCGGGAGCTGCAGCACCAGGGTGCAGGTTTGCTGGTTGCCATGGCGATGCTTAGGCGCTGGAATGACCTGAGTGGGGGGGGGGTCACAGCGTGACTGATGGAGTTTTAATGTGAGCTGTTGGGGAAGGCTACAGCGAGGTCTGGTGAGTCCTGCACCTTCATCATCATCATCATCTTCACCTTCATCATCATCATCACCATCATCATCATCATCACCTTCATCACCATCATCACCATCACCATCATCATCACCTTCATCACCTTCATCATCATCATCATCACCTTCATCACCATCATCACCATCATCATCACCTTCATCACCATCATCACCATCATCATCACCTTCATCACCATCATCATCATCATCATCATCACCATCACCATCACCATCATCATCACCATAATCTTCATCATCATCATAATCACCACCATCATCACCATCACCATCATCATCACCATAATCTTCATCATCATCATCACCACCATCACCACCATCATCACCAACATCATCATCATCATCTTCATCATCATCACCATCATCACCTTCATCGTCTTCATCATCATCACCATCATCATCATCATCATCATCACCATCATCACCACCATCATCATCACCACCATCACCATCATCATCACCATCATCACCACCATCATCACCATCATCATCATCATCACCATCATCATCACCATCATCATCATCATAATCACCTTCATCATCATCATCATCATCATCACCATCATCACCATCATCACCACCATCATCACCATCATCATCACCACCATCATCATCACCATCATCACCATCATCACCACCATCATCATCACCATCATCATCACCATCATCATCACCATCATCATCATCACCATCATCATCATCATGATCACCATCATCATCATCATCATCACCATCCTCACCATCATCATTCACCATCATCATCATCATCACCATCATCATCATCACCATCATCATCATCATCATCACCATCATCATCACCATCATCATCATCACCATCACCACCATCACCATCATCACCATCATCATCACCATCATCATCTTCACCTTCATCATCTTCACCTTCATCATCATCACCATCATCATCTTCACCTTCATCATCTTCACCTTCATCATCATCACCATCATCATCTTCACCTTCATCCTCTTCACCTTCATCATCACCATCATCATCACCACCTTCATCTTCATCATCCTGTCGGTGGGTTTGAAGGTGTTTCATGGTCTCTGGTAGTCGACCCCCCCCCACTGACTCGGCTGTGCTGCTGAGTGTTTCTAATTAATAACAACCTCCACCTCGTTAACCCCACCCTCCTGGGGGGTCAAGGGTCGGTGCTGGTCCGAACACACCCCGGCTTTGTTCCACCTCTGCGTCTCTCAGGTGGGGGGCGGGGGGCTGAGCCAGGGCCTCATGTTTACACAGCTGACAGGTTAAACTGAGGGCCCCCCCTTGTTAACTGCTGCAGCACCTCCAGTCTCACCAGGTATGTGACCCCCCCCCCGCCCCTCAGGGGTGGGGGGGTCACATACCTGGGGCTGGAGCTCCACTGGACTGGGGGGGGCGACCGAGACACGTGGGGAGATCATCCACCTGCTCCTCACAACGACACGCTGTCAACAGTCTGCAAGGACCACCCCCCCCCAAACCCACCCAGAGAGTGAAAAGGCTGGAAGTTTACAGCCCCCAACCCCCCCTCCCCCGCCCCCTCCCGGGGGGGTGATTTAGGATGCACAGGAGAGGTGGACAGGAAGTAAAGAGATTCAAACTTTCAGTCCTGACTTCACATCCAACCTCTTTAGGGACCGTCTGACAGGAGACAATGAAGGTGCTGCCTCCACATCTGGACAGAGGAACAGAGGACCCTGTGTGTATGTGTGTGTGTGTGTGTGTGTATGTGTGTGTGTGTGTGTGTGTGAGTGTGTGTATGTGTGTGTGTGTGTGTGTATGTGTATGTGTGTGTGTGTGTGTGTGTGTGTGTGTGTGTGTATGTGTGTGTTTATGTGTGTGTGTGTGTATGTGTGTGTGTGTGTATGTGTGTGAATGTGTGTATGTGTGTGTGTATGTGTGTGTGTGTGTATGTGTATGTGTGTGTGTGTATGTATGTATGTGTGTGTGTGTGTGTGTATGTGTGTGTGTGTGTGTGAATGTGTGTATGTGTGTGTGTGTATGTGTGTGTGTATGTGTGTGTGTATGTATGTATGTGTGTGTGTGTGTGTGTGTGTGTGTGCGCGTGTGTGTGCGCATGTGTGTGTGTGTGTGTGTCGCCGGGCAGCGAGGGTCTCTGGGATTATTCACGGTTGCTAGGAGCCCCGGGGGAGGGGGCGCCTGTGCGGTATTGTTCAGGCGGCTGCAGCGTGAAGGAACTGAGGCTGATGGATGAACAGTGGAGGTCCTCTATAAACACCACCCCCCCCCCTCACACACACACACACACACACACACACACACACACACACACTAGTCTGAGCCTTTGTGCAGTTGAATTATTTGCCATCAGGAAATCAATGGAGGAGCAGCAGAAGGACTGTGGAATGCAGGCTGAGGCAGATATCGTGTTTAAGTGTTTACAGCCGGACGTTTGAGTGTGTTGATGAAAGAGCTTCACGACCAGGGTACGCACATTTACAGACGCTCCCTTAGCGGCCCTTACTTGACTGAGGGACGAGGTTAGGGACATTTACAGACGCTCCCTCAGGGATCAACTCTAATCCCAATTCTCGTTGTTTGGTCCAACCAGTAACAACCTAAACTTGGAGTTTCCGGAGCCACACACCCCCCCCCCCCCCCATGACCCCCCCCCAGCCGCTCCTACCTGCAGCAGCGGGCCTCTGACTCCAGGTGGAGGACGCGTCTCTGCAGGGGGGGCACCTGCCCCGCCCGGGTCTCCAGCTCCTTCACCTTCTGCAGGCTGCTGAGGAGGACCCCTCTGGCCTCCTCCGCCCGCCTCCTCACCTCCCGCCGCTCCCCCGCCAGCGCCCTGTTGCGCTCCTCCAGGGCGGCCGCCGCCTCTCGGGCCCGCCGCAGCTCCTGCTCCAGCCTCCGGCCGCGGAGGACGGCCTCCTCCAGCCGCCGCTCCCCGGGGCCGGGGGGGGGCTGGGGGCTGGGGTCGATGCCCGGGAGGCTCGCCGCGCGTCCGGGCTCGGGTCGGTGCTTGGAGTGGCTCTTGAGCAGCCCCACCTGAGGAGGACGAACAGGTGGACTCTCCCTCTGGGCCTCGAACCTTCGCCCTTCTACGAGGCTGAAGGTTCGAGGCCCGGTCAGGAGACGCGTCTCGACCCGACACAACTACGGGGGTCCCTCCGGGCGGTGATGCGGTCCTCCGGGACTCGTCCTGCCGACTTCACGGTTCCATCAACCTGCTGTTGCGTGAAGGGTTCGAGTCCCGGCCAGACCCCTTTCACTTCTGTGTGTGAGTGGTGTGTGTGTATGTGAGTGTGTGTGAGAGAGAGAGAGTGTGTGCGTGAGGGTGTGTGTGTGAAAGAGAGAGAGAGTGCATGTGTGTGTGCGTGAGTGAGTGAGAGTGTGTGTGTGTGAGTGTGTGTGTGCGCGTGTGAGTGTGTGAGTGTGTGTGAGAGAGAGAGTATGTGTGTGTGAGGGTGTATGTGAGAGTGAGTGTGTGTGCGTGTGTGTGTGTGTGTGTTTGTGCGTGTGAGTGTGTCTGTGTGTGTGTGAGTGTGTGTGAGTGAGTGTGAGTGAGTGAGTGAGTGTGTGTGGGAGAGAGTATGTGCGTGTGAGGGTTTGTGTGTGAGTGTTTGTGTGAGTGAGTGTGAGTGAGTGTGTGTGTGTGTGTGAGTGAGTGAGTGTGTATGAGTGTGTGTGTGTGCGAGTGTGTGTGTGTGTGAGTGAGTGTGAGTGTGTGTGTATGTGTGAGTGAGTGAGTGAGTGTGTATGAGTGTGTGTGTGTGAGTGTGTGTGTGTGAGTGAGTGTGTGTGTATGAGTGTGTGTGTATGAGTGTGAGTGTGTGTATGTGTGTGTGTATGAGGTGTGTGAGTGTGTGCGTGTAAGTGTGTGTGAGTCTGCGTGTATGAGTGTGTGTGAGTCTGCGTGTATGAGTGTGTGTGTGTGTGTGTATGTATGTGTGTGTGTGTGTGAGTGTGTGCGTGTATGTGTGTGAGTCTGCGTGTAAGTGTGTGTAAGTGTGTGTCCCCCCCCTCACCTGCAGAGCCAGACACCGCGCGTCGCTGCTCTGCAGCGCGGCCCTCATGTCCTCCACCAGCTCCCTCAGACTCTCGTTCTCGTCCTCCAGGGTGCTCACGCGGTCCTCCGCCTCCTCCAGCGCCACGATGTCCTCGTAGCACTCCCGGGAGCACGCCCCGAGCCTGGGGGCGCACGGCGGCCTCTCGCGCCGCCTGGGGGGGCCCCGGAGGCGGATCTGCGCCTCGATGAGCTCGCTGTCCCCCCCCACCAGCAGCCGCCCGCCCTCGTAGCCGCGGCCCGCCCTGCTGCTGAAGTACCCGCACAGCCGCGCGTGGAAGTGCCTGAAGCTGAGCTCGGGCCCCCCCTCGCCCCCCCCCGGGGCCCCCTCGGGCCCCCCCGGGTCCCGCTCCAGCCCCAGCACGTCACACAGCGCGTCGACGTCCCGCGCGGGCAGCCGCCCCGCGCCGCGCGCGTCCAGGTGGTGGAAGATCTCCTGCAGGTACTGGTCCAGGCCGGTGGCCAGCACGATGATCTCGTTCTCCACGCCCCGGTCCAGGCCGTAGTGGTAGGCCAGGGTGCTGACGATCCACTGCGTCCTGCGCGCGGGCCCGCGGTACGGGTCCGGGTCCGGGTCCGGGTCCGGGGGCTCCATCGTGGCCCAGCTCCGGCCCCGCATCCATCCTCCGCGGCGGACCCGTGCGCTCTGCGGGGGCGTGCGTGAGGCCCGGGTTTGAACGAGGCTCTGCCCCCCCCCGGACCCCCCCCACCCGAGGCCCCGCCCCCCCCCGGACCCCCCCCCCACCCGAGGCCCCGCCGCCTGCGATAATGCAGACCAGCTGGCGGAGCGGCGCATGCGCAGCACGGAGCGGCTTGGGTTCGAGTTCCAGCACAGAAACAAGGAAAAAGACGAACTCTCGAGGCTCCCGGTCAGGGAACCGAACCTTCTCTCTGGGTTCAGTTCCCGTCAGAAACATATTGTATTTTGTGGGTTTGAATGGCAGAACACGGCTGTTTCTCTGGGTTCAAATCCCGGTCACACAACATGTCTTTTTCTCTGGGTTCGTGTTCTGATTCAAAGAACTGAACTTTATCTTTATCTTCCCGGTCAGGGAACTGAACCTTTTCTCTGGGTTCATGTCTTGGTCATAGAACAACCCTTTTTCACTGGATTCGAATCCCGATCACGCAAGAAACTTTGATCAATTGCACCCAAAACAGTCCCTGGTGGTCTAGTGGTCAGAACAGTTTCTCTGGGTTCAAATCCCAGTAAGGGAACACACCTGTTTCTCTGGGTTCAAATCCCAGTAAGGGAACACACCTGTTTCTCTGGGTTCAAATCCCGGTAAGGGAACACACCTGTTCCTCTGGTTTCGTATCCCGGTCATAGAACAACCCTTTTTCACTGGGTTCGAATCCCGATCACGGAAGAAACTTTGATCAATTGCAGCCAGAACAGTCCCTGGTGGTCTAGTGGTCAGGATTCGGCGCTCTCACCGCCGCGGCCCGGGTTCGATTCCCGGTCAGGGAACTTAACCTTTTCTCTGGGTTCGTATCCTGGTCATAGAACAACCCTTTTTCACCGGGTTTGAATCCCGATGCCCGAAGAAACTTTGATCAATTGCAGCCAAAACAGTCCCTGGTGGTCTAGTGGTCAGGATTCGGCGCTCTCACCGCCGCGGCCCGGGTTCGATTCCCGGTCAGGGAACTTAACCTTTTCTCTGGGTTCGTATCCTGGTCATAGAACAACCCTTTTTCACCGGGTTTGAATCCCGATCCCCGAAGAAACTTTGATCAATTGCAGCCACAACAGTCCCTGGTGGTCTAGTGGTCAGGATTCGGCGCTCTCACCGCCGCGGCCCGGGTTCGATTCCCGGTCAGGGAACTTAATCTTTTCTCTGGGTTCAATTCCCAGTCCCAAACACACCGTATTCTCTGGGTTTGAATTCTGGTCAAAAAAACCACCTGTTTCTCTGGGTTCAAATCCCGGTAAGGGAACACACCTGTTCCTCTGGTTTCGTATCCCGGTCATAGAACAACCCTTTTTCACTGGGTTCGAATCCCGATCACGGAAGAAACTTTGATCAATTGCAGCCAGAATAGTCCCTGGTGGTCTAGTGGTCAGGATTCTGTGCTCTCACCGCCGCGGCCGGGGTTCGATTCCCGGTCAGGGAACTTAATCTTTTCTCTGGGTTCGTATCCTGGTCATAGAACAACCCTTTTTCACCGGGTTTGAATCCCGATCCCCGAAGAAACTTTGATCAATTGCAGCCAAAACAGTCCCTGGTGGTCTAGTGGTCAGGATTCGGCGCTCTCACCGCCGCGGCCTGGGTTCGATTCCCGGTCAGGGAACTTAATCTTTTCTCTGGGTTCAATTCCCAGTCCCAAACACACCGTATTCTCTGGGTTTGAATTCTGGTCAAAAAAACCACCTGTTTCTCTGGGTTCAAATCCCGGTAAGGGAACACACCTGTTCCTCTGGGTTCGTATCCTGGTCATAGAACAACCCTTTTTCACTGGGTTCGAATCCCGATCACGGAAGAAACTTTGATCAATTGCAGCCAAAACAGTCCCTGGTGGTCTAGTGGTCAGGATTCGGCGCTCTCACCGCCGCGGCCCGGGTTCGATTCCCGGTCAGGGAACTTAATCTTTTCTCTGGGTTCGATTCCCTGGTCATAGAACAACCCTTTTTCACTGGGTTCGAATCCCGATCACGGAAGAAACTTTGATCAATTGCAGCCAAAACAGTTCCTGGTGGTCTAGTGGTCAGGATTCGGCGCTCTCACCGCCGCGGCCCGGGTTCGATTCCCGGTCAGGGAACTTAATCTTTTCTCTGGGTTCAATTCCCAGTCCCAAACACACCGTATTCTCTGGGTTTGAATTCTGGTCAAAAAAACCACCTGTTTCTCTGGGTTCAAATCCCGGTAAGGGAACACACCTGTTCCTCTGGTTTCGTATCCCGGTCATAGAACAACCCTTTTTCACTGGGTTCGAATCCCGATCACGGAAGAAACTTTGATCAATTGCAGCCAGACTAGTCCCTGGTGGTCTAGTGGTCAGGATTCGGCGCTCTCACCGCCGCGGCCCGGGTTCGATTCCCGGTCAGGGAACTTAATCTTTTCTCTGGGTTCGTATCCTGGTCATAGAACAACCCTTTTTCACCGGGTTTGAATCCCGATCCCCGAAGAAACTTTGATCAATTGCAGCCAGAACAGTCCCTGGTGGTCTAGTGGTCAGGATTCAGCGCTCTCACCGCCGCGGCCGGGGTTCGATTCCCGGTCAGGGAACTTAATCTTTTCTCTGGGTTCAATTCCCAGTCCCAAACACACCGTATTCTCTGGGTTTGAATTCTGGTCAAAAAAACCACCTGTTTCTCTGGGTTCAAATCCCGGTAAGGGAACACACCTGTTCCTCTGGGTTCGTATCCTGGTCATAGAACAACCCTTTTTCACTGGGTTCGAATCCCGATCACGGAAGAAACTTTGATCAATTGCAGCCAAAACAGTCCCTGGTGGTCTAGTGGTCAGGATTCGGCGCTCTCACCGCCGCGGCCCGGGTTCGATTCCCGGTCAGGGAACTTAACCTTTTCTCTGGGTTCAATTCCCAGTCCCAAACACACCATATTCTCTGGGTTTGAATTCTGGTCAAAAAAACCACCTGTTTCTCTGGGTTCAAATCCCGGTAAGGGAACACACCTGTTTCTCTGGGTTCGTATCCTGGTCATAGAACAACCCTTTTTCACCGGGTTCGAATCCCGATCTCGCAACAAACTTTTTCTCTGGGTTTGATTCCCTGGTCATAAAACAACCCCTTTTCACATGGGTTCGAATCCCGATCACGGAAGAAACTTTGATCAATTTCAGCCAAAACAGTCCCTGGTGGTCTAGTGGTCAGGATTCGGCGCTCTCACCGCCGCGGCCCGGGTTCGATTCCCGGTCAGGGAACTTAATCCTTTCTTTGGGTTCGATTCCCAGTCAGAAACACACTGGTTCCAGTCATAGAACACACCTGTTTCTCTGGGTTCAAATCCCAGTAAGGGAACACACCTGTTTCTCTGGGTTCGTATCCTGGTCATAGAACAACCCTTTTTCACTGGGTTCGAATCCCGGTAAGGGAACACACCCTTATGTTAAAACCCCAGTCACGTAATTGGAGGAGTCGGTAAAACTCTTTGATTGTATGGAACAACCTGGCTCCTGTCTGTCTGTCGCCAGCTGTATAAACTGTGTTCTAATCCCACTCATGGAGGTGTTTCCATGCCCGCCTGTCCTGGTGTCCTTCGTCTGTCATCGTCGTTAGAACCGACAGATTGACGATAAACTTTCCAACAAGGCTTTGCTTCTGCTGCTGTCAAAGGTAATCGAACAAAAAAGGAAAAAAAAAACCCGACAAAATGTCGGTTTAATCGAAGTGACGGAGGGGAGACGGTGCTGAAATTCCCAGACTGACCCGAAAGGCCACACGTGACGTCACCCACAGCGGTCGTCATGGTTACGCAGGGCGTCGAACCGCCGGTAAGACTGACTCCGAAAAAGTTATCAAAGTTCCTCAAACTGATCAAACAGGCGGCAGCAGCGTCCGTGTGAACAACCTCGGATGGAAATGACCCGAAGTTTGATTAAGGAAGTGATTTAAACCGCGATTGTTTGACTTTAGCTGCCGGTCGTGTTCGACGTCCTCTTGTGTTGATCATTACTTAATTGATTATTACTTGTATCGATCAGCACCTCTGTGACGTCTCTATTGAGGTCTGACCCCGTCACTTCTGAGTCCCTATTCGGCCCCCCCAGGTCCCTGGTGGTCTAGTGGTCAGGATTCGGCGCTCTCACCGCCGCGGCCCGGGTTCGATTCCCGGTCAGGGAACAAACTTTATCTCGGCTCAAACTTTAATGATACCGAAACACAACTTTTACACGTTAGTTCACATCTCTAGTCCTCCCAACCTGGTTGGTACCACTAACTAGTTCAGTGTTACTCACCTTAACTGCAGCAACAGCTGTGACGTCACGTTCAGGTGCTCTCAATAGCCCCGCCCCTATCGCTGCGTAGCCCCTCCCCTAGGACCACGGCTACCTGTGCGCAACCGTCACGTCGTTCCCAGTTCTCCAGTAAGCGGGACTGACAGCAGCGGTGGGCTTCACCTGGGGAGACCCTTACGAAGGCTCACCTAGCAGTGTAGGTGGAGGGGGTGGGCGGGGCAAAGGGCCTCTGTGGGCGGAGCTAAGAGCTCATTAGTATTCAGAGGGACTCCGGGCTGTGAACTGGTGTCTTTGAGAGTCCTGAGCCCAGACCCTCCGGTTGGGAGTGAGTGTGTCCAGGTGTGTGTGTGTGTGTGTGTGTGTGTGTGTGTGTCCAGGTGTGTTTGTCCAGGTGTGTGTGTGTGTGTCCAGGTGTTTGTGTCCAGGTGTGTGTGTGTGTCCAGGTGTGTGTGTGTGTGTGTGTCCAGGTGTTTGTGTCCAGGTGTGTGTGTGTGTCCAGGTGTTTGTGTCCAGGTGTGTGTGTGTGTGTCCAGGTGTTTGTGTCCAGGTGTGTGTGTGTGTGTGTGTCCAGGTGTTTGTGTCCAGGTGTGTGTGTGTGTGTCCAGGTGAGTGTGTCCAGGTGTTTGTGTCCAGGTGTTTGTGTCCAGGTGTGTGTGTGTGTGTCCAGGTGTTTGTGTCCAGGTGTGTGTGTGTGTGTCCAGGTGTTTGTGTCCAGTTGTGTGTGTGTGTGTCCAGGTGTGTGTGTGTCCAGGTGAATAACATCCCGAGCGGTTCATGTGGTGTCGTCCCTCCAGGTGCGATGACGAGCGCATCGGAACCGCACCTGTGCGGCTCAGGCGCGGGCCTGGAACGGGCCCCGGAGCCCGACCCGCTGCCCCGCGACCCGGACCCAGCTCCAGACGACTCCTCCTACTTCGTCACGTGGACGTTTCACGTCGCCGTCGCCGTCCCGAGAGGTCGTCCACCGGACACCTGCCGTGCTTCAGGTGAGGACGCCGCTGGAGCTCCGCCCCTGAGGAGCCTCCGCGTTGAGCTGACGCCCCCGGGCACCGTGGAGGGGGTGGGCGTGGACCTGCTGGTGTTCGGGGAGTTCGCCAAGATCCTCCGAGGACACAAGTTCAAGGTGAGTGTGTCCAGGTGAGTGTGTCCAGGTGTGTGTGTGTTCAGGTGAGTGTGTCCAGGTGAGTGTGTCCAGGTGAGTGTGGGTGTGTGTGTCCAGGTGTGTGTGTTCAGGTGACTGTGTCCAGGTGAGTGTGTCCAGGTGTGTGTGTCCAGGTGTGTGTGTGAGTGTGTCCAGGTGAGTGTCTCCAGGTGTGTGTGTCCAGGTGTGTGTGTGTGTGTCCAGGTGAGTGTGTCCAGGTGTGTGTGTGTGTGTCCAGGTGAGTGTGTCCAGGTGTGTGTGTGTGTCCAGGTGTGTGTGTTCAGGTGAGCGTGTGTGTGTCCAGGTGTGTGTGTCCAGGTGAGCGTGTGTGTGTCCAGGTGTGTGTGTGAGTGTGTGGAGAGCAGGCCCTCACCTGTGGGTCTGCAGGTCCTCAGGACGTGGCAGGAGGGGGGGCGGACCTGGGTCGGGTGGAGGCAGGACTTCAGGGTCAAGGTGGACAGGGACGTCCTGGTGGCGTTCCCCCAGGCCAAGGTCAGGCTCCAGGTCCGGAGCGGCGCCGCCCACGCCCGGGCGAAGACCCTCAGGCTGCCGCGGGCGAAGGACGCGGCGGGGGCGTGTGGTGAGCTTGACCCCGGCGGGGGGCGGGTGGGCGTCGGCCCCAGTGACGCCTGCGTGTCCCTCAGGTGGCGTCGAAGCTCTGGTCCACCAGGTGAGGGCGGCGCCCGAGTGCCGGTGCGAGGAGCACCCGGGAGCAGGTACGTCTGTCACCTGGGCCCGTCCGTCGCCCCGGCTGCCGTTGCCATGACGACCGTCTCCCCGCAGCCTCCGGGGACGCGCCGCAGACCGCCACGGCCGAGTTCAGCCCCGCGGCGTTCCTGGCAGGGAAGTTCGCCTTCGCCTTCGCCGGCGCCGGCGTGGGGGCGCCCGCCTGAGCCGCTCTTCTCTTCCCGCCACAGGATCGACCTCGCTGACCCGCCGCTTCCAGCCGGGCGCTCCGGGCGTCCTGGAGGTCCTGTGCCGCGTCTGCCTGGACCGCCCGCTGGTGTCGGAGCGGCTGGGGGCGGAGCTTAACCCGCTGGCCGTCACCATCCTGTCCGCCAAGTCGCTGCCACCGCCCCCCATCTACCCCCATGACCTCCAGGTAGGACCCGCCCCCCAGGTACGGCCCCCCCAGGTACGACCCCCCCAGGTACGCCCGCCCCCCACCCCAGGTATGACCCCCCCCAGGTACGCCCCCCCAGGTACGCCCCCCAGGTACGCCCCCCAGGTACGCCCCCCTAGGTATGACCCCCCCAGATACGCCCCCCAGGTATGCCCCCCAGGTATGCCCCCCCCCAGGTACGCCCCCCCCAGGTATGCCCCCCAGTACGCCCCCCAGGTACGCCCCCCAGGTACGCCCCCCAGGTACGCCCCCCCCAGGTACGCCCCCCCCTAGGTATGACCCCCCCCAGATACGCCCCCCCCCAGGTATGCCCCCCCAGGTATGCCCCCCCCAGATACGCCCCCCAGGTACGACCCCCCAGATACGCCCCCCCAGGTACGCCCCCCCAGGTACGCCCCCCAGGTACGACCCCCCAGGTAGGACCCCCCCCATCCCCTCCCCTGATCTCTAGGTCGCCCCCCGGTCCCCCCAGGTACGCCCCCTGGTTCCCCCCCCAGGTACGCCCCCTGGTTCCCCCCCAGGTACGCCCCCCCCGGCCCCTCTCACCTTGACCCTTCTGTTCCAGGGCGAGCGTGCGCCCGTGTACTGTCGGTACCGCCTCCTGAACGCGGGCGTGCACCTGAGCAGGGGGTGTGGCCACGGCAGGGACGTGCACTTCGGCGACACCCACGTGGTGCTGGCGGGCCTGCTGGACCGGGACCGGCTCAGGGAGCTGCTGGCTCCGCCCCTGGAGATCGAGCTCCACGACCGGGACGGGAGGGGGCCCTCCGGCCCCGCCCCCTTCGCCGTCGCCCACCTGCGCCTCGGCGAGCTGCTGGAGGGGCGGAGCCGGGCGGAGGCGCGGCTGCAGCTCCGGTGCTGCCCTCGGGCCGCGCCGCACGTGGACTACCTGGCCGCCAACGCCACGCTCAAGGTCAAGGTGGAGATCAGGCGTGCGCCGCCCGGGGGGGCGGAGCCTCGCCAGGGTCCCTTCGGACGCCTTGTCTGCCTCCTCCGGCCCGGCGCCGCCGCCGTGGCGAGCCGGCTGAGGGCGGAGGTGGTGGGCGTCAACGCGGCGGCCCTGCGGCTGCGCTGCGGCTCGCCGGCCGAGGCGGAGCGGGCGCTGGCCAACCACGGGCGCAGCTTCGGGGTCGGCGAGGCGGCGGGCGTGGACCTCGTGTCCGGGTTCCACCTGACGGACGGGCGCGCGCACGCCTTCGTGCTGGAGGGGCTGAAGGACGGCGCGCTGAGGCGGCTGTGGGAGAGCCTCCCCTCCAGGTGAGGCCCGCCGCCGACCTCCGACCCCGAGCCCCGACTCACCTGTGGCTCCTCAGGGGCGGGGCCGGGGGGGCGGAGCCAACCAAGACCTTCTACAACTCGGAGCTGAGCTTCAGCCGGCGCCTCTACGGGCCTCTGGGCGTGGCCCTCAGCCCCATCCGCCTGCCCCGCCCCCTGGACGACCTCCTGGGGCAGCCCGCCCCCCCCGCCTGCTCCGGGTCTCTGACGAGGTGCGTCTGCGGGGGGGGGGGGCGGGGCTTAGAGGCTGACGTGAGTGTCGCCCCTCCAGGCTGAGCCAGCTGTGGGCGGCGGCCCACCTGAAGGAGGCGGTGCAGCGGGACCTGTTCCCCTCGCACCACCTGATCCTCAGCCTCAGGACCGCCTTCGCGGGGGGGGACGCCGAGGCGGGCGACCGCCGCCCCCCCCCGCCGCCGCCGCGGGTCAGGAGGAAGAGCCGGCCCCGCCCGGACACGCAGAACCGGGCGTACGCGGCGAGGGCGCCCCCCCCGCCCAGGAACTTCATCCAGGTTTGAGCCGCGACCCCGCCCCCCGCCAGAGCCGCTGGTGGATCAGAACCGTGTTTGCAGGAGAACGCCAGGAGGGCGGGCGAGGGGGGGGGCGGGCCCCAGAGGCCCCCCCGGGGGGGCGTGCTGAGGCTGGACCCCTCCCACCCCAGGGTGGACTTCATCTACAGCAGCCAGGCCCTCAGCTCCAGGGAGGGGGCCAGGGAGCTGCTGCACAGGCACATGGCCCAGGTGTGTGGGGGGGGCACCCGGGGGGGGCACCCGGGGGGGCCGGTTTGATGGGGTGCTCTGGTTGCAGATGCCCGGGCGCAGGTTCACCTACAGCCAGCGGTACCTGAGCGCCACGGTGGAGCCCGAGGACACGCCCACAGGTCAAACCCAGGTCCAGACCAGGACCGTCCAGTGAGGGGGGGGGGGGCACGGCGTCAGGAGCAGCCACGGTTCATACCCGAGCCACGCCCCAAAGGGGTGTGTCCTCAGGGAGGCTCCGCCCCCTCTGGCGCGTCTCACCTGATAATAAAACGATCACACCCAACGGCCCCGGTTTGAAGGTCTTCTGCTCCACCAGCGAGGTCCAGCTGCCTGGGGGGTGATGGGGGGTGATGGGGGTGGTCCTGGGGGGGGGGGGGGGGGGGCGTTCCTCCTCGTTTGAACCCGACAGACGCGTCAACAAAAGAGTGAAGAGGCAGAATCTCAGTGGTTTATTAGTCAGCAGAAGTCCAAACCAAACGGGGGGGGGCAGAGTGGGGGGGGGCCGGGGCCTGGGGGGGGGGCCGGGGGCCTGGGGGGGCCGGGGGCCTCGCTCAGAACGTCCTCTCCAGGGGGTGGGAGCATATATACGCCCTCTTCTCCAACACCTCCTGGGCAATCTTCTTGATGTTGGCGTCGTTGTTCTCAGGTGCATCTGGAGAGAACGGAGACGTGAACAAAGAGGAACGACCTTTACCTGGAACACACACACACACACACACACACACACACACACACACACACACACACACACACACACACACACACACACACACACACACACACACACACAGGCTGTGTGTGTGCTGGAGTATTACAGCTGCTTTCTCTGGGAAATTCTGCAACACATGCAAGTGTTTTGTTCCTGAAATGCCTCTGGGGGGCCGAGTGTGTGTGTGTGTGTGTGTGTGTGTGTGTGTGTGTGTGTGTGTGTGTGTGTGTGTGTGTGTGCAGGGACTGCTTTCAATTACCAGTTTGACCAGTTTGTGCTGTACTTACGTTTCTGCAGCTGAACCAACCAGTAGTTGTTCTTGAAGAAAGCTTCACTGCAGAACGTGTTAGCGAGCAGCACCTAAAGGAACGAGGTTCAGAGGATCCTGACTCAGATTAACTCAGATTGACTCAGAGTGACTCAGATTAACTCAGATTAACTCAGAGTGACTCAGATTGACTCAGATTGACTCAGATTAACTCAGATTGACTCAGAGTGACTCAGATTAACTCAGAGTGACTCAGAGTGACTCAGATTGACTCAGATTGACTCATATTAACTCAGATTGACTCAGATTGACTCAGATTGACTCAGATTGACTCAGATTATCCATCTCAATAAAACACAACTTCCCCGTATAAAC
The DNA here is from genome assembly GCA_911728415.1 of Lagocephalus sceleratus. Taxonomy (NCBI): domain Eukaryota; kingdom Metazoa; phylum Chordata; class Actinopteri; order Tetraodontiformes; family Tetraodontidae; genus Lagocephalus; species Lagocephalus sceleratus. Next base: position 13,238,383 of record CAJVRN010000011.1, on the reverse strand, counting down.
TCACGCTGGCAGATCTGAGGTCAGTGTGAGACGCGTCACTATGATCATGAATATTCGTGGGACTGGGGAACGCAGGCGTTCCCTGAACGTGGGATTACCTCGTGGTCGTGATTCCTGAGGCCGATGCTGATGGAGCGGCTGGCTCTGGAGATGACCGCCGTCATGGCGTAGAGGTGGATCAGCACGTCCGCCACCTTCTTCAGCACGAGCTGCTCGTCCACGACCGTCTGGACACACGCAGGGACACGACTCGTGACCCACCAGGGCGGAGCGCGCTCGTGTCAGGGTTCCCGAGGAACATCAGGAACATCTGCACCAGCGGCCTCCGCCTCCAGCTGTTTGTGTGAGCGTGCAGAAGAACGACCCGCGGCCCCTGGAAAGCTCTTCTCACCGAGAGTACGCAAGCAGACAGGAAACGAGGAGCACCTCAGGAGCACCGCCGCAGAGTACGAGACGCTCGGGACGACCCCGGAGCTTCGGAGGAGCTCGGGGTCAAAGGGGGCGGGGCCGACTCGGCTCCTCCGGGAGAGCAGGCCTCACCTTCCCGTATCGGTACAGCAGGCTCTCCACGGTCGACCCGAACAGGTACACGTTCTCCTCCAGCTTCTTGGCGCTCTCCTGCAGGCAGACGAGGGGGCGGAGTCAGGACGACTACGTGGGAACCCCGCGGAGGCCACGCCCCCGAGGGCCGTACCGTCAGGCTGGGGTGAACCACGCCGTCCTTCCCGGTCAGGCCGAGGTCGACGGAGGAGCCCAGAGAGATCTTCAGCTTCCTGCCCACCATCCCCAGAGCCATGCCGATGTTCCCCCTCTTCAGCTCCCTGAGAGGGGGGGCAGAGGTCAGAGAGGTCAAGGAGAGCACAGAGAGGTCAAGGGAAGGTCAGAGAGGTCAAGGAGAGCACAGAGAGGTTAAGGGGGGGTAAGAGAGGTCAAGGGAAGGTTGGAGAGAGGTCAAGGAGAACACAGAGAGGTCAAGGGAAGGTTGGAGAGAGGTCAAGGAGAACACAGAGAGGTCAAGGGGGTAAGAGAGGTCAAGGGAAGGTCAGAGAGGTCAAGGAGAGCACAGAGAGGTCAAGGGAAGGTCAGAGAGGTCAAGGAGAACACAGAGAGGTCAAGGGAAGGTTGGAGAGAGGTCAAGGAGAACACAGAGAGGTCAAGGGAAGGTTGGAGAGAGGTCAAGGAGAACACAGAGAGGTCAAGGGGGGGTAAGAGAGGTCAAGGGAAGGTCAGAGAGGTCAAGGAGAACACAGAGAGGTCAAGGGAAGGTCAGAGAGGTCAAGGAGAGGTCATGTTCTCCATGAATAACCATTAGGAGGGCGGAGGGGCCCCTAAAGGAATCTCGTACTTTATCCTCCCCGTCACGACCTTCCCAGCGTGCTGAATCCCGGTGAGAGCGACGTACATCCTCAGGACCTCGTTGGTGCCCTGGAAACAGGACGAAGGTGAAATAACCCGAGTCCCCCCCCTCCACGCCCCCCCCGGGCGCTCACCTCAAAGATGGGCAGGATGCGGCAGTCCCGCAGGTAGCGCTCGTACGGGAAGTTCTTGGTGAAGCCCAACCCCCCGAGGACCTGCAGCGCCTCGCTGACGCACACCCAGCCTCCCTCGGAGCTGAAGACCTGAGGAGCAGAGGGTCAGCCTCCGCCCGGGACCGCCCCCCGGGGGACGAGGGCGCCGCCTGACCTTGACCATGGCGGCCTCCAGGGAGCAGTCGGGGACCCCCGGCCTGTCCATCATCCCGGCGGTCAGGTAGGCCATGCTCTCCATCACGAAGGCGTTCAGCGCCATCACGGCGAACTTCTCCTGCAACGGCAGACGGACGCGTTGGGCGGGGCTGAGCGCGAGGGGGCGGGGCCGAGCGCGAGGGGGCGGGGCCCGGGCGGCTCTCTGGGGTCACCTGGATCATCCCGAACTCCGACAGGCTCTTGGTGAACTGCTTCCGGGTGGCGGCGTACTCGGAGGACAGCTCTGCGGGAGGAGAGCGGAGGTGAGGGGGGCGGGGCATGGGGGCGGGGGCGGGGCGGTCGGGCGTACCGATCAGCTTCTTGATCATCCCGGACGCGCTGCTCCCCATGCTGAACCGCCCCGAGTTCAGGATGTTCATGGCGATCTGTGCCAGAGAAAACCCGTAAACACCGGCGGCGGTGACCGACGTTGACGGCGGCGGCGGCGGCGGCGGCGGCGCCAACGCGGCCTCACCTTGAAGCCGCCGCCCACTTCCCCGATCACGTTCTCCACAGGAACCGGGACGTTCTCGAAGGACACTTCACAGGCTGGAGACAGGACACAGGCCTCAGCAACAGGGCCCTGGCCCCGCCCCTGTTGACCTGGCCCCGCCCCCTGTCGACCTGGCCCCGCCCACCGGCCCCGCCCACTCACTGTTGGAGCCCCGGATGCCCAGCTTGTCCTCGGGCTTCCCGCTGGTCACGCCTCCGAACGCCCGCTCCACGATGAAGGCGGTGATCTTGTCCTTCTTGGCGCCGTCCACGACCACCTCGGTCTTGGCGAACACGGTCATCACGTCGGCCGTGGCGCCGTTCGAGATCCAGAACTGGGAGGGGGAGGAGGGGGGGGGGTGAGCGAGGGGGGCGTGGCCCCGACGGGCGTGCCGCGTCCTCACCTTGCAGCCGTTGAGCAGGTAGTGCTTCCCGTCCTCCGACAGGGTGGCGCGCGTCGTCATGGACGCGACGTCGCTCCCGCTGGAACGAGATCAAAGGGCGACAACCTGGGCTGATCAAAGGATCAAAGGAGCTGAGCGCCGGCTCGTTTTCATCGTATTTGAAGGCGCCCCTGGCGGTCGTGAGGAAGCAGTCGTGAAAGCTCCAGGAGGTCGTCGTCGTGGTGGTGATGAAGGCGACGTTTGCGAAACCTTTCGCTCTTTGATGTCTTTGATTTACCTGCCGGGCTCCGTCAGGCAGAACGCCGCCACGTGCTCCCCCGAGGCCAACCTGGGCAGGTACTTCTGCTTCTGGGCCTCGCTCCCCGCGATCAGGATCCCCTGAGGCGCCAGACGGGTGAGAGCGGGTCGCGCAGACGGTGGCGGCGCCGATGGCGGCGGCGGCGGCGGGATGGCGGTGGGCGTTACCTTCAGCCCGATGGCCTGGTGGGCGGCCAGCGTGACGGCGATGGAGCCGTCCAGCGAGATGATCTCGGCCAGGCGGGCGTACATGGTGTTGGACAGCCCCAGGCCCCCTGGGGCGAGACAACGGCGGTTAGAGCGGCGGGGAGGCGGGGCCGGGGGGCGGGGCCTGGCCTCGCCAACGACGGTGCGACCAACCGACCGTACTCCTCCGGGACCATGATCCCGAACAGCCCCAGCTCCTTCAGGCCGCGCATGGTCTCCTCGGGGATGCTCGCCTCCCGGTCGATCCTGGCCGAGTCGACTGGGGGTCGAGAGAGAGAGAGGAGAGAGAGAGGGAGAGAGAGAGAGGTCGTGACCAGGGTTCGACCCCGCCGCCGACCTCCATCACACCTTCCTCGCTGAAGAACCTCTCCACCGGCGACACCAGCTGCTTGATCTCCTCCAGCTCCTCGCTCCCGATCTCTGGGTAAGGGAAGACTTCGTCCTGGAGGGGACGAGACGACTCGTTTGGGATTTTCAAAATAAAAGCCCGAAACAGCGACCGTTCGCGAGGGGGCGAAACAGCGGCCGTGGCCGGTCTTATCAGACGAGCGGTGCAGTCGGGGGTGCTCCACGAGGTCGGGGTGGTCGCTGGTCACTAGGTTACCTTGTTAAACTGACCCAGGAACAGGTCTTTGGCGAACATCAGGCTTCTGCTCTGGGTCCTCAAAGTCCTCCGAGCGGGGCTCCAACGCCCCCCGGCCGTCCTCAGCTTCCCCGCGACGAGCCGCGCGTCGCCTCGCTTGAGGAGGTTGGTGAGGAGGGATAATCTGACGTTCATCATCGTTTCTGGAGTTAGTTTGACTCAAACACCCGGTTACCTTTACCCCCTTTATGGCCCACACTGATGACGTAGGGGTGGGTTACAAAACGCCTTCACTGACCGTCGTTACACTGAAACCTCCTCTCGACTCGCTATTTTATCACCCGGATTTATTCAAGTTAAATATTAAAACATTAATAACAGAAGGTAACTTAACATAATGAACAAAGAACGATTATGAGGGCAGAGATAAAACACATTTGACCAGGATGAGATCTGATGTCCTTCAAAGTCGCGCTATAAACCACAGATCATAGAATTTCCGATGTACTTGAACACAACACAAGAGCAGCGTTTTACCATAAAGGCACCAGAAGATGGCGACAAACACCAACAAGGAATGAAAGAATGATGGATGAATGAAGGAGTGAAGGATGAGAGGATGGATGGATGAATGAAGGAGTGGATGAATGAGTGGATGGATGAATGAAGGAGTGGATGAAGGTGTGAATGAGTGGATGGGTGAACAGATGAGTTAATGAAGGGGTGAATGAATGAAGCAGTGGATGGATGAGAGTGAGTGAGTGAGTGAATGAATGAGTGAGCGAGTCCTTCTCCAATCATGTATGCTGATGAAGGACCACAGGTAGCAGCAGTTGTAAATTTAGAAGCTTTATTCTGGACCTTTATCTTTTATTGATTAAACGAGGTCGTGGTTCTTTGAGCGTCTCCGTTAGTCTGAGTCACCTCAGGTGATTCAGGTAAAGGTGACGGAGCCTCAGACTCTTATTTTGGTGAACCGGCCCTTTAAAGGCGAGTTTTAACGCTCTTTACCGTTGTTCTCAAGGTGGTCCAAGGTCACCGTCTTCTCCAAACTTTGTAACGTAATATTTCCAAACCGCGCTGAAGGGTTTGTTTACTCATTTATTGTTTTTATCAAACCAGACGGAGGGATGCCGAGGTCAAAGGTCACTTCATAAACTTCAGGTCGGGTCCGTCTTCGCCGTCGGGACAAAAACCAGAGCAGGGCCGATCACGGTTTCCAATATATCGCTTTATTTTGCGTAGTCAACATGGTCACAGTACTAGTGTTACACCGTTGTGGTTCTCGTCTACGTAGAAACAGAAATGTGCGAGGACAGAGGCGTCGCCGGGCCGGACGCCGGGCGAGAGAGAGAGAGAGAGACGACCGTTATCGACCCGAGACGCTACGATAATTCAACCTGTCAGAGGCAGAAAAGCAGCTGATGATTATGTAAATATCAGAGGGGAGCAGGACCTCCAGCCCAGCGCAACAGTAGTAGTAATAATATAGTAATAATATAGTAATAATGTAATAATCATGTAATAATCATGTAATAATCATCATATAGAGTATTTACATCTTCCCGGCGATGCGGCTGCCCTCCAGAGGTTCTCTCCCGTCTCCACCTTGTTTGGGTACATTCTACTTTTCCAGATGTGTTTACTATTTACACCGAACACGTCTGTACATTTACACATGCCACGAGGATCCCATAGAAAAAGAACGAAGAGGCCGGAGGTCGTCTAAATGTAAACAAGCATCAGTCACTTCTACGTGGGGGGGGCTGGGGGGTTGGGGGGGTAGGCATCGATGGCATGCAACGCAGCACCGCACGGACACTCTGGACAGGTTCCACAAAACATCTGGAGGACTGAAACCAAGGAAGAACACAGCAAACCAGACGGGGGGGCGGGGCTTCACTGCCCACCAGCCAATCAGAGGAGGAGCTGATGATGATGTCACAGGCGGTGACAGTCTCGTAAGGCGCCCTTGAGCAAGGGTTTGGAGCTACGGACCTGGGGAGTCGGCCCAGGGACGGGGGGGGGGGCGAGTCCCTCCTGGACCCACGTCTCACGGGAACCTTCACGGAAATTCGGAGGAGCTGAAGGAGCATTTCGGAGCGCCGCTCCAGAGCGCGTCACAGTGCAGCGCGAGACCCCCGCCCTCCCATCGCCGCGGCAACAGGGAAAGGTT
>CAJVRN010000011.1:13215000-13227500 GCA_911728415.1 Lagocephalus sceleratus | reverse complement strand
GAGAGGAGGAGAGGAGGGGAGGAGGGGAGGGGAGTGAAGGAGGAGGAGAAGAGGAGGAAGAGGAGAAGGAGGAGAAGAGAAGGAAGGAGAGGAGACGAAGAGGACAAAAGAGAGGAGGAGAGGAAGAGGAGAGGAGGAGGGCTTCCGTACCACCAGGAGGTCGTTGAACAGGAAGATCTCCCTCTGGTGAAGGCCCAACTTCTGGGGCTTGTTGGGGTCAGGGACTTCAAAAAGTCTGCAGTAGCACACCAGCCTCCTGTGAGGTAAGGACAGGACCTGCACACACACACACACACACACACACACACACACACACACACACAGACACACACACACACACACACACACACACACACACACACACAGACACAGACACACACACACACCTCTGGTCCAATCACAAACTCAAGAGGAACCGCAGCGTGTTTATTCTGGTTAAATCAGTAATACTCACACAGCCCAGACCATGGTGTAAAGAGCCGATCTATGAAGGAACACACACACACACACACACACACACACACACAGGTCATAAATATCTATATTCCCCAGAATTTCTGTGGTGACCACGAGTCGTCCAGCTGCTGCAGCAGAACATCTGGACCTACCGGCTTCTTCCCAACGATGAGCTTCTCCACCTTCTGGACCTGGGACACGTGGTCCTCGTTCGTCTTGAGCTCCCGCTTGCGGATTCGCTCGTATATTCCCACCAGCATCTCTCGGGGGATGTCCTCCCCGTCGTCCACTCCTGGAGGAGAGAAAAGGAGGATTCAGGATCACACACACACACACACACACACACACACACACACACACACACACCCCTCCACGTAGCAGCGTACCTCTCAGGTTCTTCACGAAGTCCTCCAGCTTCATCTTCCTCTCAGGCTTGACGTTGGGGCTGTACATGTCGGTGTTGAGGAGGATGATGGCGAAGGCCAGGATGAAGATGGTGTCGGGGTTGCGGAACTGCCGCACCACGCCGGGGTTGCAGATGCAGTAGCGCTGGCTGCAGAGACAGCGACACGAGGCAGAGCCCGTTCAGGTTGCTCGGATACGACGGCCAGGCGGCTGTTTGCGGACACCCGGGGCACGAGCATCGACATGCGCCAGTTCAACGAGGGAGCCGCACTTGAGGCTTCATGCAAACCCCGTCCAGCACGGTTGCCTGGCAACAGCCAGCTCCGCTGGTCTGGGGTCTCCAGAGGTTGGATCTCACGCTTCCCTCTTTTTGGGGTCGACCTGCGCAGGTGGCCCCGCCCCCTCGCCTGGACCGGGGGAACCTCTGGATCGCCCTCTCCCTCTGTGTCCTCGTGCGGTCCCGCTCTGGGAACGCTCTCGTGACATGCGAGGCTCGAGCAGAGCGTGGCGTTCGTGAGAGCGGGGCGAGAGCTGAAGCCCCCCCCCCTCTGCGTTTGACGCGCGGCGGGGATATCGTTATCAAATCTGACATCGATCGACGATGTGGCGGGGCGGTGCCAGCGGAACCGTCGATAGAGCCCGCGGCGGCGAGCAGGTCGCTGGTGTTCACGACATCAGTGATCGGGGCGCTGAGCCGTCACACATCGGGACCGGGAGCAGCGCGGCTCCCACCGCCAGCGGCCTCCTGACGGGCGAGCCCTCACCTGTAGGCCTCGATGAGCCGCTCCACCTTCTGCGCCTCCCCCTGGACCCTGATGTGCGCCTGGAACTTCCTGAGGGCCTCGTCCAGCTCCATGGCCGTGAAGTCCATCTCATCCACCACGCAGCTGCAGGGCGACAGCGGGAGGGTTAACCGACCGTCCCTGAAGGCATCAGCGGAGGGTGGACTCCTCCCACTGGCGCGGCGCGACTCAAACACACGCAGACCCAAACCGTCAGCTCGCTCTGCACCGAAACGGAGGTTTCTGTTCCTGCGGGGGAGATTCATGAAGATAAAAACGCCCTCTTCGCTGGGGGGGGACTTACTCCAGGACGTCCCGATTAAACTGCTTCTGCCTGTTGCCCAGGAACTCGCCAATCATCTGCCTGCTCAGGCCTTTCCTCTGGAGCAGGAAGTGGGCCACGCCCACGGGCGTGTCGGGGACGAAGCTGCGCTCTATCAGATACTGGATGCCCTTTTCTGGTTTTCTGGAGGGGGGGGGGGGAGAGAGAGATAGAGGGGGAGAGAGAGAGAGAGAGAGTGATTATCCCTCTGGCCAAACGTGTGTGTCTGCGTGTGTCTGTGTGTGTGTGAGTGTGTGTCTCTGTGTGTGTGTGTGTGTGTGTGTGTGAGTGTGTGTGTGTGTGTGCGTGTCTGTGTGTGTGTCTGCGTGTGTGTCTGCGTGTCTGTGTGTGTGTGTCTGTGTCTGCGTGCGTCTGTGTGTGTGTGTGCGCGTGAGTGTGTGTGTGTGCGTGAGTGTGTGAGTGTGTGTGAGAGACACCTACTTGTTGAAGAGGTTGAGGCCGATGCGGTAGTGGCGCTTGCGTATGATGTCGTTGCTGAAGGCGGGCGAGTCCCAGCTGTTGCGCGTCTCCTTGTGGTACGTCTGCTTGCTGAGCGTCTGCTCCCTCAGGCTGTCCCGGGACGACGACTCCGAGCTGCAGTTGATGGTGTCGTTGGAGTTGGACGTGCTGTTGATGCTGTCGTTGTCGCCGTCCGAGAAGTCGGACTCGGACTTGCTCTGGCGGTTGGCGGTGCCGTTGATGGCGAGGTGGGCCTCCAGCTGGCGCGGCCGGTGGAGGGGCGCGTCCTCGTCCCTGGGGGGCCCCCGGGGCGGGAGGGCGTGGCCCGCGTGCTTGGGGCTCTGCGGGTTGGCGAGGCCGCGCTCGTAGGCGCTCTGCCTCTTGAGGGAGCTGCGGTCGGAGCGGTCGCTCAGCTCCACCGAGCTGTCGCTGGGGGGCTCGATGGTGAGGAGGGGCAGGTGGTCCACGCGCAGACGCTGCTCCGCGCAGTCCAGCGACGGCGTGCTGCGGCAGCTCGTGTCCGTGTCCCCCTTCTCGTCCTTGTGGGCCAGGGCCCAGTAGTCCTGGGAGGCGCTGAGGGAGCGCTGGCGCAGGTCCGACTCGGCGCTGGAGGGCGCGTCGGCCGACTGCGAGAGGGGCAGCGGCGGCGACAGCTCCTCCTCGTCGATGTAGAGGGTGACGTCGCTGTAGGACGCCGTCATCTCGTCCAGCTTGCGGCGGTCCGAGACGGCGTGGGGGGGACGGGCAGCACGCCTCCCTGTCGGCGTCCTGCCGGAGCCTCCGGGGCTCCGCCTGGCCGTCGTCGCCGTGCAGGCTGCGGCAGTTGAGCGCGTCGTCGATGGACTCGGCCAGGGACTTGACCTGCCGCGAGAAGGCGTCCTCCAGCTCCGTGATGGCGTCCGTGAAGTCGCTCTGCGCGGCCGGCGCCTTGGCCTGCTCGCCGCCGGGCTCCTTCGGCGGGCGCGGGCCCAGCTTGGTCCTGTCGTCCGTCAGGGACACCTGCTTCCCCTCGAAGTAGGAGCTGTGGACCTTCTCGGGCCCCTCGAAGGAGAACTGCATCCTCATGTTGGACAGGACGATCCTCCTGGACATGCGGTTCTCGGACATGGAGCTGCGCAGACGCTCAAAGTTCTTGTTCATCTGGTACTGGCGGAACGCCGTCTGGATGGTGCGGGCTGCGTGGCGGGTTATGAAGCGGCCCCCGTACTTGCGCTCCAGCATCTCCACCTGCAGGAGGACGAGGAGCAGATGAAGGAGCGGTTCTGCACGACCCCCCGACCCAGCAGGCACCTGCAGGTCCATTAAAGCCCGACCCGGCGCTGCAGCAGACCCTCCACCAGGACCTGCTTTCATCGTCTCCACCAGACCCCCCCCCCCCTCCGTGCCCCCCCACAGCTGGGGCGCGAGCGGCGTGCTCACCTCACGAGGAGCTCAAAGGTGCCGCGTGAAAGCGTGAAACATCCAGATCAGAGAAGTAGCGAGAAGGGGAAATAATTACATTTCCTCTTCTCTGAAAGCGCACACAGGATTAATTTCCCGTCACTCTGACAGGAAACAGGAATTAGTCATCATAACGATGTGCTCTTTGCTTTGGGGTCTCGCTGAAGCTACGGAAGACTGCTGACTATGATGATGACGATGATGATGATGACTCACGGTCGATGGATCCTGGTTTGACCCAGAAGACTAATAATCGTCAGCAAAAAGCAGAAATGGGACGGACGGATGTTTCAAAACAGAAAAAGTTACAAAAAAGGAGCTTCTGGATCTCCGTCTAGTCCTTCTTATGCGTGAGGAGACCTGAGAGGAACGCCACGGGCAAACGGCGCCATCGCCGTTCACCCTCCAAATACAGAGGCCCACAGTCAGAGTACCCAGGTGGAGTCCTCAGGTACAAGGGGGAGGTCGGAGGAGGGATCGGGGGGGCCCACCTGCTTGTCCTGAAGGTCAGACGACAGCTCATAGCTCTCCGTCAGCGAGCGCGAGCGCTTGATGGCCTCCTCCTCCGCCTGCTTACGCAGGATGGACTGGGAGTGCTGGAGCTTGGGCCGGCGGGGCCGCTGGTGGCCGGGCAGGAAGATGTGTCCGTAGAGCTGCCCGTCAAGGTGCTCGGGGCCCAGGCCGCCGCGGGTCACTGGGACGCAGGCGTAGGCGCCGCCGAGGTCCGCGGAGGCGCCCGCCTCGCCGCCGGCTGCATCTCCTTCCACACTGGAACACACACACGGAGCACACGGAGCCCGATGAGTCACTTTCCTGAGGGGACGCGGCGCTGCGCGTTTGAGCAGGTCATGTGACGGGAAGCGTGAACTTTGGCTGCGCCGTCAGGGTATAAATAGGAACCAGAGCGTTTATAGCAACAGCCTTATCAGCCCCCGCCCAGGGGCCCGAGGGCGGGGCCTGCGGGGCCAAACTTTTACCTTCCCTCGGACCTCAGAAGGACGAGCGCGCTCGTGTCTGAGCAGCGTCAGCCGCAGACGTGAGCGCAAGCACAGAGCCAGACACAAGCCTCATCTATTATTAAACACACTAAACTTAGAGCCCCCCCACGGACGCGCTCCTGTCGTCTGATTTAAACCCTCAGACGGACGGACCGGGCCGAAGCGTCTGATCGACATCACCTTGTTCGTTCGGGCGAGGGGGGGCAGAGGAGGCGTCTTTCACCGCGACCTTGTCAGACGCGCCGCTCTGTGGGACGACGCGCCCGTTAAATCACGCCATCTGGGATAAGCGCCCGAGGGAGCCGACTCGTGCCAGGTGAGAGGAGGAGGGAGGGGCCGAGCGGAGGCTCTTCCCGGCGACGTTATTCCCGATCCTGAGGGAATATCGGGACGCGCAGGAACGGGAATGCTCACCGGCCGTCTGGCTCCAGCTCCAGCATCGACTGGGACCTGCCGGAGGAGCACCGCAGACACCACATGCTGTCCCTGCGTCTGCCCCCCCCCCGAGCTGAGAGGAGCCCTGCTCCCCCGTTACTCACCCCCCTCCCCCTCTGACACCTCCCTCACAGCCCGGCGAGGAGGGGCGCTGGCAGGAAGAGGGAGGAAACCTCTCCAGGGGAAACTGGGTCGTGCAGCGGCGCGTCCGGAGCCCCCGTGGACGAGGGGGGGGGCAGGAAGGGGCGAGATGTGAAACCGGACAAGAGCCCGAGCTCGACTTAGCGCCTGGGAATGTGGGCGAGAGGCGGGGAAGGCCAGATTTTCTATTTCAGCTGCTGTGCGCGCGCCTCAGGGGGACGGTGCACCGGGGAGCCGTGGCGTTACGAGTCCTGCGTGAAGGACTCACAACGACGCTTCACAGCCCCCCAAGAGGACCCAGCGCGCTGGGAGAACCCGGAGCGTCCCGGCCCACGGCGCTGTCCCCGTGGGATGCCCCCCTAGTGGAGGCGAGGCTCTCCGGACGGCCCCACGTGTCCTGCAGGGCTGCAGACCTTCACATAAAGTACGGGCTCGTTACCAGGAACCACCAAGAGCCGTGAGCAGCCACGCGTAACATTAAAACAGCTATCGGATGAACCGAGGAGGTTTTCTTTCTGACTTTCACGTCCCAAAACTTGCTCCAGATTTAATCACTTCTGAAGCGGAGGTGCGCTTGCGCCTCTCGGCCGCCAGGAGTCGCCCTGCGTCAGCAAACGCTCTGATGGAAACGGGCGGATTACGCTCGGATTACCGCGAACTCGCGCAAGTTTGCTGGTGTTGACACGCTGCATTCGGAGGAGGTCGAGCTCCAGATTAGAGGCGGTTTATGATTTGAGTTTAAGACCATCAGAATATTCTGAGGAGTTGCTCTTCCAGGGCCTCGCCCTAATCTAATCTGGACTACGCTGGAACGGACGTCCCGCTCTCGCCCAGCTGAGCCCACAAATGCACGACCCCGCCGTTCGCCCACCGTGCCTGCAGGCCCCGCTGGGCTCGACGACGCCCCGCCCACCGCGGCGATCCATTTCACGTATCGAGCGCTCCAGAAATAGCGTCATTGACGGACGCCGCATTTTCTGCTCTGCTTGTTCGGTAAATTGAGTGAGCGGGACGGCGGGGCACAAACACGTCTGTGCGCCCCCGCCGATGGGGACGGCGCCGGCGAATAAAACACAGGGATTAATAACGGGGCGTGCCGGGCGCAGGTAATCTCAACCCGGTTTAATCTCAATCTGGGGCGTCCGTCTGTGCCTTTGATGTCTGAAGTAACACCCCCCTTAAAGCGCGACAGCGGACCCTGGACGCAAGGATGTGATTGTTACCGGGGTCATGTGACCTACCGCGGCGAGCTCCAGTTTAAAGGGCGACACGCAAACGGAGACGGGCCGCACGCGAGCCCCGCCCACGCGCCCATAAAGCTGTTTGGCTCTGCCTCAGCGGCGTAATCCCCCGGGCTCAGTTCACGCCCACGCGGGGGGGGGGGGGGCTCCTCCCGCGCAGACGGGGGGGTTCCAAAGCGCCACGGCGCCGTTATTCCGCTTACGCCCGTTAATCCCCCCCCCGCTGAGACTCCTCCCCGAGGCGTAAATCCTGAGCGACGAGGCCGGGGGCGCTTTGACGGACGCCCGGGTTTACCACGGCGGTCGGCGGAGCGCGGCGTCGGCGGACGTCACCAAAGTCCTCACGCGAACATCGGCCTCTAATCTGGACTACCGCTGGATTAGAGCCTCAAAGAGGAAACCCATTAAAACAAACATCTGGACGGGCCCCGCGGTCCCACTACAAACTTCCGCCTACGAGACAGGACTCACTTATGCTGGCCGACCTTTCATCTCTCACACACACACACACACACACACTCTCACTCACGCACACACACACTCACACACACACTCTCACACACACACACACACACACTCTCACTCACGCACACACACACACACACACACACTCTCACTCACACACTCACACACGCACACACACACACACACACTCTCACTCACGCACACACACACACACACACACACTTTCACTCACGCACACACACACTCACACACACACTCTCACACACACACACACACACACTCTCACTCACGCACACACACACACACACACACACTCTCACTCACACACTCACACACGCACACACACACACACACACTCTCACTCACACACACACACACACACTCTCACTCACACACTCACACACGCACACACACACTCTCACACACACACACACACTCACTCACACTCACGCACACACATGCACACACTCACTCACACACACTCACCCACACACACTCACGCACACATATGCACACACACACACACACGCACACACACACACTCACACACGCATGCACGCACACACACTCTCACTCACACACACACTCACACACACACTCACTCAAACACACTCACGCACACACATGCACACACACTCACTCACACACACACACTCTCACTCACACAAACACTCACACACACACTCACACACACGCACACACACACTCACACACACTCACACACACACTCACACACACACACACGCGAGGGTGTGAGGTAGCGTGATTGAAAACCTTTCCTCCTGCGAGCGCCGGCGTCCTGCGGAGCGTCTAATATTCCCGTGGAAGAGCGCGGGGCGTTCCCGATGCTATCTCCAGCGCGCCCGCCGCCTCGCCAGGTGATTCACCTGGTTAACGTGCTGCATTCCTCACGCTCCCCGACCCGTCCTTTGATCCGGGGCCGAGCCCGTCGCCGTTACGTGCAGCCGAGGCGTAGCCGGCTCCCGGGGGGCGCAGATCCCGACACGTTCGGGGTGGAGGAGGCAGAGCGCCGCGGGCGGGGGCCGACGGGCGGGGGAGCGCACGAACACGACGCAGACGCCCCCGCCCTCCTCGCACGACTGAACCGGGACAGCTGGAGCCTTTACGGGAAAACCGGGAAGCCTGGGGGAAGTCCGGGAACGACACGACAGGCCGATGCGAACGTCGGTCCCCCCAGCGCTCCCATCAGGCCGTGGGGCTCCAGGAACCGAACACACGCCAGAGTTCAGTCAGACGTCGGCTCTTCGTGCTCCTCATCGTTAATTCAGGCGTCAGATGTGAGAACGCCACAAAAAAACGTTAATTAGTCGCTGTAGGAGTCTCCGCTTCCACATCTGGAACAGCACTCGCGAGAGGCCTGGGAGCTCTCATCCGGGTTCGCTCTAAAAACTCCTTGACCCGAGTCTTAAACGCCTGCTCGGCGCTCTGGGATCCATTGCTCAGGCCTGGCGGCGAGCGCAGACCACCCCCCCCCCCGCGGCGCGTCTCCAAGGGCACGCCGCTCGAGCGCTGAAGGACAGAGGGGGCACTTCTGCACCGGGACGCGGAGTCACAAACCTCCAGGGGGGACCCCGAACGCACCACCACGAGAGCGAGGACCCCAAACGCACCACCACGAGAGGGTGGACCCCGAACACACCACCACAAGGACCCTGAACGCACCACCACGAGAGGGTGGACCCCGAACGCACACCACAGTAGGGAGGACTCTGAACGCACCACCACAAAGACCCTGAACACACCACCACATGGACCCCGAACGCACCACCACGAGAGGGTGGACCCTGAACACACCACCACAGTAGGGAGGACTCTGAACGCACCACCACAAAGACCCTGAACACACCACCACAAGGACCCCGAACGCACCACCACGAGAGGGTGGACCCCGAACACACCACCACAAGGACCCCGAACGCACCACCACGAGAGCGAGGACCCCGAATGCACCACCACGAGAGGGTGGACCCCGAACGCACCACCATGAAAGGGTGGACCCCGAACGCACCACCACAAGAGGGTGGACAGCGAACGCACCACCACAAGAGGATGGACCCTGAACGTACCACCACGAGAGGGTGGACCCCGAACGCACCACCACAAGAGGGTGGGCAGCGAACGCACCACCACAGGAAGGAGGACCTCGAATGCACCACCACAAAGACCCTGAACGCACCACCACGAAAGGGTGGACCCCGAACACACCACCACAAGAGGGAGGACCCCGAACGCACCACCACAAAGACCCCGAATGCACCACCACAAGGACCCCGAACGCACCACCACGAGAGCGAGGACCCCAAACACACCGCGGCTGACCAGCAAGAGCGAAGGACGTGGACCTACCTCCACCTGAGGGGGGGTCACGGCGTCCCCCACACACGCTCACCCCACCAGAGAGCGCCGACCCAGACGCGTCCCGTCCTCTGAGGGTTTCACCTCCGCCGAGGAGAGCCGCCGGGCTGGGGGGGGGCGTGGTGTGGCGGAGGCTGCCTGTTGCTGGGGGGAGGGGCCTCCCGGTGTGACACGCTTGATTACACTCCCTGATTGGGGATTATTTCTGGCCTCCCGGCGGCACGAAACCCGACGCCGCGCCCGCTTCTCCCCGTCGTTATCCGCCCCAGGCGTCGGATCGCCGCTGACAAAAGCCTCTCCCTTTCTCCGGAATACCTGCTGTTGCGTAACCGGGGGGGACGGGGGACGAGAAGGACGGGAAGGACGAGCCCAGCTGGCTTCCCGTCATGTGACAGCGGTGATAAAAGGAACAGGAAGACCACTCGGACCTGGACACGCCCCCCAACGGAGCAGCAGAACCTCCTCCAGCCTCGCTCTGGTTCCTCACAGATCCAAACTGGGACCCGTCTTAGCCCGGCGCGTGTCCTCCCGAAGGGGGACATCCACCCCCGAAACAGCTGCCACCGACATCAAACTCTGCCCCACGGCGAAGGCTCGACAGGAACGCGCTCCGTCGACAACCTCGGAGGAACCCGGTTCAGGTTCTGGACCCGTTTAAAGCTCCTGGAAGGTTCTGAGTCAATAAAATAACCCTCCCAGATGTGGTTTGTCCTGAGACCCCCACACGCCCCCACCCCGATAAACGATCCCATCAGCACCTCTACAGCCCCTCCAGACTCCCCCTGAACTCCCTCCTCAGACGTGACCTCCGGTGACCCCCTGAACCAGCACGACCTTCACCGCGGCCGTCCCCCCTGGGGTCGGCGTGAGCCCGAGGCGCCCTCGCGCCGCCGGGAGAGAGAAGGGGAAGCGAGCCTGTGAAAGGGACGCTCGGGGGCCGATAGCAGGAAGGGCTAGGTCAGAGGCCTCGCTCTCGCTTCCGTTTAATCGGAATACAGAGTCGACGAAGAGGGAAGTCGTGACTGACTCAGCGCCTGGGAATGTGGGCGAGAGGCGGGGAAGGACCCCCCCGAGGTTACCGAAAAGACGACCATGAAGGCCGCCACCACGAGGAAACGCGAGAGACCAGGGAAAAGCTCGCATCAGCCCCTCTGGCGTTCCCGTCCTGACCCACGCCTCCCGTGTTCCTCCTCCGGGGCTGGGAAAGGAGCGTTTTTCCGAGGCTCTCGGCGGTTTTCCTCTGGTAGGAACGCTCGGAAAAGCCCGCGGCCAAGCCACGAGCCCCGGGACGCCTCTGGCCGCAGACCCCCCCCTTCAAGCTTCGCCGCCAGTGGAAAACACGCCGAGGCCGTTCCAGGCCCCGCGACGGGAATCCACGACTCCCGTCCGCCTTTGCGCCTTCGCCTTCGCAGAGGGTCGCTCGTTCTCGAGTTCACCCTCGGCCCGGCGGGACCCACATCGGTGGCGTGTCGGCGACAATCGGGCGTCATCCCGCCGTGGCGCCGCAGGACCGCGGGCGAGTCTGGGGAAGATCATCGAGGGGGGGTCGAAGCCACAGGAAGTCAGGGGTCGACAAGGCTGAGGTTTGGGTGACGGATCACAACTCCGTCCTCGAGTTCACGCGGGCCGCTGCACGCCGGGGTTGGGTCGCAGGTCAACGCCCCCCCGACCACCGAGCCCCCGCCAACACGGAGAGGTGCTGCCGACCCCAGCAGGTCCGGGTCGGAGCAGACGTCCTCCCTTTGAAGCTCCGGAGGGTCGTAGGATCCAGGCAGCTTACCGCACCCCCCCTCTGGGACCCCCCCCCCAAAAATAAAGATCTGGCCTTGGAGATGGAATTACACCCCCCAAGAACACATAACCCCCCCAACTCATTATTGATGAGCCTCAGCAAACTCATTACAGAGTATTAAGATATTCATGATGAAGGGAAAAGCTTCGCGGGGGGGTCGGGGGGGGCGGTGATGACCCCCCGTCTCGTCGGCGGTAATGAGGACTCGGTGGACGCGCTCCATGGAAGCCGGGCCCGTTACAAAGATCGATACCGGTCCGTCAAACACGGTCGAGAGGCAGCGATGATGCAGCAGAGGAAGAGCCGGTGCCCCCACCACCACCACGGGGGGCGCCTGCCCAGCCGCTGCCTGGGGAGGCGAAGCGATGCGGACGGGAGAGCGAGGAGAGAGGACGCGGCGGCGCTTCCCCTTCGGCTCTTACCTCACACGGGACGCGCGCAGCCCCCCGTCGAGGCGCACGCCGCCGGCCGAGAGGGAGCGCGGAGACGAGCGCCGGCCCCCGAGCAGCTCCAGACGCGGTCGCCACGAGGAGGAGGAGGGGGAGGAGGAGGGGGAGGAGGGGGGGAGGACCGGGAAGCATCCCCACAAATTCACCTCCGGCTGCAGAGACGCGGGTCCTCTCCACCCCTCCGCTTCCTGTCACCGTCCTCGTAGCCCCACCCCCTGACGCCCCCCCCTCCCTGGGCTGATTAGTCCGGGCTGTAAGCCCTTGCTTCTGCTGCCAATGTCACCCCCCCACCTCCCCCATCTCCCCCACCCCTGGGTGAGAGTGGAGTTAAACCCACTTATTAAACCCCTGGTTCCAATCACTTTCCCAGGAATCTTGGTTCAAAACTCACTTTTCCAGCACAGGAAATTCAACCAGCAACCAAGAAGTGAGGGGGGGGGTGTGTGTGTGTGTGGGGGGTGTCCCAGTGGCAGAAGCATTCCAGGGAATATCCTGGATATGGAGCAGGACTGGGCAACCCCGGTCCAGGAGAGCCAGCTCCAGGTTTTCCGTCCCGCCGGGTGGACACCCCGCTCACAACCGCAGAGATAAAGCTGCGACGACCCGGCGGGAAGGAAAACCCGGAGCTGGATCTCGCGGGATCTGGAGTGTCCGGGGGGGACCCCGGTGGTGCGTTCAAAGCCCGTAATAAGCGTTAATAAGATCGTTATAGGCTTAATAAGATCGTTATAGGCGTTAA
>CAJVRN010000011.1:13175000-13210000 GCA_911728415.1 Lagocephalus sceleratus | reverse complement strand
GTGGGGGGCGAGAGTCACACACCCAACCAGGAGGGGGCTTCACACACGTTTACACACATTTATACACACCTTCACACACACTTACACACCTACACACACCTTTACACACACTTACACACATTTATACACACCTTCACACAACTGCACACATTTACACACTTACACACACCTTCACACACATTTACACACCTACACACACCTTCACACACATTTACACACCTACACACACCTTTACACACATTTACACACCTACACACACCTTTACACACATTTACACACCTACACACACCTTTACACACATTTACACACCTACACACATTGACACACCTACACACACCTTCACACACATTTACTCATACACACACACACATTAACACACCTACACAGACCTCGTCACAACACGTCACCATTTGGGTGCCGGAGCAGAAAATTCCCCCCAGAGACGATTTTCTGCTCCAGAAATCCAACGTGAAAATTGATTTGCCAGTTTTGTTGTTCTCACCCAGCATCAACCAGGAGCACAAACGAGTGTAATGACGGGAGCGCTGGCGTTCCCACCGCCGCCTCTTGGCTCTCTCAACGTCTTCGTCGATGCTGGAAGAGCTCCATATTTTGATGAGAACGGGAAGTTTCGGGAGCCCAGACGGACGTGACTGGCAGACTGATCCTCTCAATCCCACATCCTCCAGAACCTTTCAGGATTTTCTACATTTATGCCTCAAAACGCGCGGGAAAAGATTCCCCTTCCTGTTCCCGATCACAGGGAATGGGCGCGACCTTTGACCTCTAACAGCCCTTCCCAACACTTCCGGCTGTGTGAGACAACAGGAAGAGACCTTCCCGACAGACGGGAATCTTTAATTGAATATTCCAGAGCTGCGGCAGGGCCGGCCCGCGGAGGCCGGAATTCCAGGAAGGTGACTGGCTGCGGCTGACCACTAATTTTAGCTCCGTGAGCAACCATTAATGCTGCCACCCGTCCCCTACCTGTCCTCCCCCGCAGCCCCTTCCACGGAAATGTCAGACGGGAAAACCGCCGGGTCCGAGGCAGCCCCTTCCGTTTTCCAATTATTAAAGAATCCCCCAAAACGTCTGCGAGTCACCGCCGAAAACGCTCCGTAATGACGGAAAACACGATTATTTCACAAAGGTGCTCGGATGAATAATTTATGAGACGCACACTGAGGCAGCCTTTCAGCTCACAAACTCTGGTATTCCGAGCCGGAGCAGCATTCCGAGCTGGAGCTGCAGCCGGTTACGCGAGCGAAGCGGGACCCGCTCACCTTAGGGTGCGCACGGAGATGCAGTACTTCCACATCAGGACCCACACGCCCTCCTCATCGTCACCTGGAATCTCCGGACACGGGACCGTCGTCTGAGCTCCGACGCCCAGGCGAGGGGGCGAGGGGGGGTGGTTCTCCTAGCAGCATCCGCCCCCGACGCTGCGTCCCTCCCTTTGACCCCAGCGCGTCGACCCGTGTTCTCCGGCTCCGCGGGAACGATGACTAACTCTCCCTCCCGCTGGTCGGGTCACGACTGTCGCCGTTCCCAATCCCCTATTTTCCCTTTTGCTCACACGTGAGAGCAGACACAACAACCGGAGGCTCGTCCCGCATTACCAAGTAAGGCCGGAACAGGCGCGGGGAGGAAAACCCCGGATCGCTGCGCTCTGTAACCTTAGTTGACATTCCAGCTGCTGCCGCTTCCCCGGCATTCCTGATAAATCACTCCTGTCTCCGAGCCGCGGCTCCCGACACCGCGGCGGGGAGCGAGGGCCGAGGCGTCGGTATTCCGAACGCACTTCTGAGGAACCCCGAGGGAAAGGCCCCCAGTGAGCAGGTACACCCCCCCCCTGTAAGGATTGAGCAATAATTGGGATCAATCCCGCCGCACATCCGAGGTTGACTCGGTTCAGCAGAAGGGATTCATCAGCAGTTTTCCTGGGAAGCGTTCCCTCCTCAGACTGCTAACTCAGACTCAGTCTTTACGTCCCTGGGTCATTTCACTGTGCGGAATATTAACGAAGCTTCATCAAACTTCCAAAAAGCACTAACGGGAAACGGGAGTTCAAGGAAAAGGAGACGGCGGAACCCGAGAACCGCCCCCGTCTGTAATCTCTTCCCACATCACAAGTGGCTTGAAAGCCGATCCGGACGTCGAGGGGACGGTGGAACGGAACGCCGGAGGACGCCGGATCGGAAGGTTCTGATGGAACCAGGAGCAGGGGGTTGGGAAACGGGCCCCGTGTTCTGGTGAACAGCCTCCTGGGCCGTGCGGGCTCGACCCCCCCGGAGTCCGCCTCGGCCTTGGCGGAACATTCCGGGATCTGCTGACGCGTGGTAACGTGAGCGGCCGCAGCTTTGTTACTCTAGACGTTTAAGAATAGAGGACCCCCCCCCCCCCCCCTCCTCCCCCTCCCCCCCCAGCAGCTGCTCCGACCTTCGCCCCCCCGTCCTCCTCCGTCACCTTCACCGTGCTCCCGAAGTGAGCTGAGAGCGTTCCCGACCGTTGGTGTGACGCGGCAGAACGACCCCCGGCCCTCCTGCCCCCCCCCCAGGCCTCCCCGGCCCTCCTGCCCCCCAGGCCTCCTGCCCCCAGCCCCCGGCCCCTGCCCCCCAGGCCTCCCCTGGCCCTCCTGCCCCCCAGGCCTCCTGCCCCCCCAGCCCCCCGCCCTCCTGCCCCCCCCAGGCCTCCCCTGGCCCTCCTGCCCCCCCAGGCCTCCCCGGCCCTCCTGCCCCCCAGGCCTCCACTGGCCCTCCTGCCCCCCCCAGGCCTCCTGCCCCCCCCAGGCCTCCCCCGGCCCTCCTGCCCCCCCCCAGGCTTCCGCCCTGGCAGCCTCACTGACATTCCTGTTTCACAGCGCCGGAATCACAGGAGGTCGGTTTCACCGGGAACAATCGGCTGGCGCTGGACGAGGACCAGGACACCGGTCAGAGGATGATCCAGGGAACATGTCACGCTCTCATAGTGAGCCCCCCCCGTATGCCCCCCCCAACAGTGAAACTCTCCAACACTGTGGAAGGAGAAGCGCGGAGGCTGAAGCCAGGACACTTCTTCCCGTGGGAATACGGATGAGAGGGAACGATGAGGAAGAGGAGACGCGCGTTCAAAGTCAGGGCGCGCATGGAAGCTCCATCCCGTTTGATATCCGATCGATCGGCGGGAGCAGCAACCTCTGGGGAGGTCGGAAGAGTCGGGCCGAGGAGCGTTCCCGCCCGACGGTGAATGAAGGAGGAACGCGACATGAGGACGGTGTGGCGAGCTGAGACGACTAATTAATCCCGATCCTCCGGATGGAGAGGGCGAGGCCACTCCCTCTGGAGCGGCTCTGCTCCGGGAGAGCCGGGAACGCCTGAGTCGGAACGTTCGGTCCGCTCCGAGCTCCTGCGGTCGGCTGACGTGGAGCCTCCGGAAACTGGCCTCAAACTTCCCCGGATACTTGGGGTGTTGGTTCTGGACCGGCTGGTGGGCTGGATGACAGATTAATAACCTAATCTGGGGGCGGACGCGTCGGGACCGCCGGTCCAGCTCATCCCGCATTTAACGGGACGGATCTGCCCCATCCGATCCCTGCCAGCTCTTCGGAATGGAAAACACACGAGCATCAAGCCAAACCACGTTGGGTCTCCCCCGAGACGTGCTTGTGAGGAGGTGAGGGGGTGAGGGGGTGGGGGGGGTGAGGGGGTGAGGGGGTGAGGGGTGAGGGGTGGGGGTGGGGGGGTGGGGGGTGAGGGGGTGGGGGTGAGGGGTGGGGGAGGGGGTGAGGGGGGGGGGTGGGGGGGGTGAGGGGTGGGGGTGAGGGGTGGGGGTGAGGGGGTGGGGGGGGTGAGGGTGAGGGGGTGGGGGGTGAGGGGTGTGGGGGTGAGGGGAGGGGGTGAGGGGGTGGGGGGGGGGTGAGGGGTGGGGGGGGGTGAGGGGTGGGGGGTGGGGGGTGAGGGGGTGAGGGGGAGGGGGTGGGGGGTGGGGGGTGGGGGGTGGGGGTGGGGGGTGAGGGGTGGGGGGGTGAGGGGGTGAGGGGGTGAGGGGGTGAGGGGGTGAGGGGGTCATGGGTAAGTATGGGCTGGAGCACACAGATGATTCCTGCTCCGGGAAGCTCCGCTCTTTCCTACATAAGTGAGATCGTTCCTAAAAACTCCGTTCGTGTTTCAGCCTCAGAAGGAGCCTCAGAAGGTCCCTCAGCTCCACGCCGAGGCCCACCCCACGTCCTCGGGTCAGAACCTCCACCCTGGACCGGCCGGAACCTCGCTCCCGGAGCGGGACGCGGCGGCGGAGCACCACAGAGCGGAGCGACAACGGCGGTCCGGGCCCGAAAACCCCCCCGGTCCGGGACACGTGTCCGCAGCTCAGGGGACGGGGACGCTTCCCAGACCCCGGCTGACGGGCGCGGGGGGGGGCGCCGGAGCGTCTTACCTTCGGTAGAAGAGCGGCTGCAGACACAGCACCTGCCAGGAGTCCAGGCAGAAGGCTTTGAACTTCAGCATCCTCTTTGATCCCTGCAGCCGAACATCCGAGTCCTCCCTTAAAGGGCTGCCCCCCCGCCGGGTCCCCCGCGAGCGCGACCGTCGTGCCCGGGCCCCCTCATGCCCCCGCTCAGGTAGGCCCCCCCCCCACACGTGGCCCTCAGGAGCCTCTCCGGTTCTTCCCGACTCCGAACTTCCCAGAGCGAGGGAGGAGGTCCGTCAGGGAGCTGCAGCTGCTCCCATTGTGGAGGGAGCCACGTCCGACTGGAGCGTCTCACCGGGCGAACAAAGCACACAAAGGGCCCCCCCCCCCCCGCCCCTGGTGCCCCCCCCCCCCCGCCCCTGGTGCCCCCCCCCGGTGCCCCCCCCCCTCATCAATTAGGCTTTATCAGATGCAGCAGGGCTCCTGCAGTCAGGAGCTATCAGAGGATGCACATGGTGCACTCAGAGGTGAGGCCAGCCACCAGGGCCGAGCACACACACACTCACACACACACACACGCACACTCACACACACGCACACACACGCTGCTGGGACGGTTACCAGGGCAACCCAAACACAACAGTCGTGGGGGTGGGTCCAGCTGATGGGTGAGGGAGGGGTCAGGGGAGGAGCAGCGCGGTGTGTCGCGTTTAAAGGTTTCAATTGTCGTTCTGCTCTTTAAAATAAAACAAAATAAAATAAATAAGATAAAATAAAATAAATAAGATAAAATAAAATAAATAAATAAGTAAATAAAGGCCTTGAGAACAGGTGAACCCTGCCCCGGGGGGGGGGGCAGACACCCCTGAATTAATGATGGGGGTTGAAGTGCTGGTCATCAATAGTTCATGACTGCACATGTTTCCAAAGGAAGCAGACAGGAAGAGCAGCTTCCCTCTACCGACGCTCCCGACGACCTCCGGACGCTCCCGACGAGCTCCGGCCCGCCCGCCGCCCTCGTGGTCGTCCCTCCTCTGGGCCCAGAGGAGCCTTTGATGTGAGGACAGAGGAGCGACAACAGCCTCCGCTGGGGGTCAGCTGACCCCCCCACTGACCCCCCTCTGACCCCCCACTGACCCCCACCTCGCTGTCATCTCACACCCACGAGGACCTGAGCTCCCGGCGGCGGCGGCGGACCTCCTGCTGGGTCTGATTACCGTTTGTGTGCTGATGACAACAATCAGGACGTTAAGGACTCGTGATGGAGGCTCGCCGCTCCGCTCTCATCGCCCACATCCAGACACGTCCGTGTTCGGCCCAAAGCTCGTGGCATTTCAAATTCCAGACCAGTGATTTGGACTAAATGAGCTGCGCGCACACACACACACACACACACACACACTCACACACACTGATGACTAAAACACTTCAGCTTCCACTCTCATGCAAATGGGCTCAAAACATGGAAATCCACCACCAGCTGCTGCAGCCCGATTCCCGTTTTCGAGTCCAAAAACTCTCGGACAAAGACGAAGGCGAAGCTCCTAAATTGTGGGAAACCTTCCAGGATTCATCAGGAATCTTCGGTGTGTGTGTGTGTGTGTGTGTGTGTGTGGGGGGGGGGGTCAGTGGGACTTTAGTGGAAGCAGACAAATTAGGGGAATCCTGATTATCGAGGATCGGTCGGCCGATGGTGATGAGTCACATCTTGATTTCCAGGTTGAACCTGAATCACTGGTCCAGATGATTCCAGGTGATGGACGATCATCCTGGATTATAATCCCCCTTGATGAAGACAGCGGGCCCCGTGCGGGCAGAGCTAATCCCGTTATCGCGCGTCCGTGTGGGAATGAGCCGCAGCATCTGAGCACGTGACTCAGATTTCCCCAAACAGATTTGGGTCGGAGCCGCGAATTAGCATATCATCGAGATAAGGCTTTGGCTCGTCTCCACGGCGACGGGAGGCAGAGCCCTGCAGACACGAGCATTGTTGTTGGGGGGGGGGTGCTCCACTCTGACCAGCTCCCATCAGGTTTCATTAAGAGTCTGCATCTGCTGCCTCATCCAGGCCTCCTACCCCCCCACACACACACACACACACCGACCCCCCCCACACACACACACCCCCCCCACACACACACACACCGACCCCCCCCACGTCCTCGTCAGGTGAAGACCTGCCTGCTCAGATGCCAGTGAGCGATAAATGGCCCCGGTCTAATCGCCATCAGGAAACCAATAAAAATGACCTGCAGCGTCCTGGCGGGGCCCCCAGAGTCCACCGAGGGGGGGGGGGGGCGGGGGGCTGGGGGTAATTGCAGCTATTGTGGGACTGTAAAGGAGCCAGCTGAGGTCTGAGAGGAGACTGATGGATGGGTCGCTGCCCTCCACGGCCGAAGGTTGTTGGTTCATCAGGACATCCAAACGGAGTCGCTGGAATCTGCAGCTTTAGGCAGGTATTTTTAAAGGGGGGCGCGGGGGGGGCATCGACAAACAGAGAATTAAGAAGTGAGCTTTAATCTTTATCGGCAGGTTGAACTTTAAAGAAGAGAGTTTTTTAAAAAAGTGGTTAATTCAGGCGGACGTGAGTGAGGGACGACTCTGACAGAGCAGAGCCAGACCTGAGTCTCTTCAGGAGCACAAACAAGTTGAAAGGGGGGGGGGGCGAAATGTCAGCGAGTCGCCCCCTCCCTCTCATGTGGTCACCTCAGGGGGTGACCGGGGGGGGCATCGATCACACTGACTACACACTGACTACACACTGACTACACACTGACTACACACTGACTACACACTGACACTCAAGAACTGACTACAGACCTGCGTCTGACAGGTGAACCATGCCTTTAAATAAACATGTAAACACACAAACATGTTAATGTGAATGAACATGTGAACATGTAAACACACAAACATGTTAATATGAATAAACATGTGAACATGTAAACACACAAACATGTTCACATGTTAATGTAAATAACATGTTAATGTGAATGAACATGTGGAACATGTAAACACACAAACATGTTAATATGAATAAACATGTGAACATGTTTATTCATATTAACATGTAAACACACAAACATGTTTACATGTTAATGTAAATAAACATGTTCATCTAAACAACATGAGTACACAAGCTCACCCACGTGTGGTTCGCGCACTTCCAGCAGGAATCTACAATCAGGTTTATCGTGTTCTTGAATGCATCACGCCCACGCCGCGGTCGTGACCTCACGTGGACGCTTCCGACGTTCCGGCAGGAATGTCGGCGGAGGATCGGAACGATCAGAAGTACGAGAGCGGCAACGATGTCCTGGAACGCTGACAGGAGGTCAAAGAGGTGACCCTCAGGAAACTGCCCAAAGCGGGACTCTTCATCCTCCTCTTCCTCTCTTCCTCTTCCTCTCTCTTCATCCTCCTCTTCCTCTCTTCTCCTCCTCTCTTCCTCTCTTCATCCTCCTCTCTCTTCATCCTCCTCTTCCTCTCTTCCTCTTCCTCTCTCTTCATCCTCCTCTTCCTCTCTTCCTCTTCCTCTCTCTTCATCCTCCTCTTCCTCTCTTCTCCTCCTCTCTTCCTCTCTTCATCCTCCTCTCTCTTCATCCTCCTCTCTCTTCATCCTCCTCTTCCTCTCTTCTCCTCCTCTCTTCCTCTGTTCATCCTCCTCTTCCTCTCTTCATCCTCCTCTCTTCCTCTATCATCCTCCTCTCTCTTCATCCTCCGCTTCCTCTCTTCTCCTCCTCTCTCTTCATCCTCCTCTTCCTCTCTTCTCCTCCTCTCTTCCTTCCTTCATCCTCCTCTCTCTTCATCCTCCTCTTCCTCTCTTCTCCTCCTCTCTCTTCTGCTCCTCTCTTCATCCTCCTCTCTCCTCTATCCTCCTCCTCTTCCTCTATCATCCTCCTCTCTCCTCTTCCTCACTCCTCTTCCTCCTCCCCTTGCTGCTGATGCTACTGACCACCATGGCGTCCATCTCCTCCTCCTGATGGTAGTCTGTGTTGGGGGGGCATCATGCCCCCCAAATCTGCAGGTCCAAGCATTGATCTGCAGGAGCCTGCAGCCTTTGATGTGCAGCGCTGTGACCGACGTGTTCACGGAGCCTTCAGGCCCCACGCGGGCGTTTTACCAGCGCTCCTTTAATGAGGACCAATGTTTTCTTTTATGTGGCGTTCCACAACAGGCGGCTGTGATTGCCGTCACCCTCGCCCCCCCCCCATACATCACTGTACTGTAGCAGCCGCCGCAGCAGCAGCAGCCGCCGCAGCAGCAGCGCTGCATACTAAACACAGCCTGCCTCCGCCGCGCTCACGCCGGCGTCCCCGCAGCCGTAAACAACAGCGGCCTGTTTAAGGTGGAATTAACAGCACTTACACGGGGACGCTGGTCCGGAGCAGCGCGCCGAGGCTGTTTACATCACCTCCAAAGACATAAAGGTGCAGCGCTCCAAAGACATAAAGGTGCAGCGAGCACGCCGTGAATCAGGCGCAGCGAGCTCAGATAAATATTTCAGGAGCTCATTCATATTAAAGCAGGCCGACAGATTTACCTCCTTAATAACAGTAAATTAGGGACAAACAGGAAATGTGCTGACCGGAGACCCTGAAGGGGGAGTGTGTGTGTGTGTGTGTGTGTGTGTGTGTGTGTGTGTGTGTGTGTGTGTGTTGGAGCCAATATGTGCACGGAGGCACGCACGTGCACGCCAGACCCAGGTACTGGCCGGACTGGACCACTCAACTGGTTTGGGAAAGAGGCCGAGGAGTCAGGAGCTGGAGGGTCCGATTCCTCCCAGTGAAGGGTGAGGAGGCCGTAGCGGGGTGTGAGGGAGGCTTGGGTGTGTGGGGGGTGACCCTGTGGGTGACCTTCAGGGTCCTTAAAGGTCAACGTACGGTTACTGTACATCAGACCAGACCTGACGCCTCGCTCTGATTGGCTGCACAAGAACCAACGCCAAGTCTCAGCACAGAGAGACGGGAGGACCGATCAGTGGTGTGTGTGTGTGTGTGTGTGTGTGTGTGTGTGTGTGTGTGTGTGTGTGTGGTGTGTGTGAGTGTGTGTGTGAGTGTGTGTGTGTGTGTGTGTGTGTGAGTGTGTGTGTGTGTGTGTGTGTGTGTGTGTGTGTGTGTGTGAGTGTGTAAGTGTGTGTGTGTGTGTGTGTGTGTGTGTGTGTGTGTGTGTGTGTGTGGGGCCTGTCTCCCCGATGCAGCGCTGGTACGTTGAACCTAATTAAAAACCCTCTCATAAAAGTCCTCTGATGAAAAGAGACGGGAAAAGTTCCCGCCGTGCTTCTGGAAGCAGGTGGGGGCGGCGCCCCGAGGCCGCATCATCAATCCTCCGTGAGAGAGCCTCAGCGTTCCGAGCCAAACGGCGGCACCGCCGGCTGGTGAAGCCGCCGAGCGTTCCCGCTCCGGCGTGCAGGATGAAGCATCTCCATGGTTACACAAAACGGCGTTGACCCCGACTACAGTTGATCACTACAGCCAGCAAGACCGAGCTCAGCTACGCCTGCGCTTGGTCCACGACAACCGCCGATTTACCTTTACAGGAGCACACACACACACACACACACACACACACACACACACACACACACACACACACACACACACGTGCAGCAGCTGATAAACCCTCTGAACCGGATCTAACCCACCCGATCTGGATTCAGCCATGCTGACCAGAGAACACGCCTGTCCTCACGCTCCGTGTCTCCCGGCGGGACAAAAACGAGTGTTTGGACACGAGTGTGTGTGTGAGAGTGAGTGTTTGTGTGTGTGTGTGTGAGTGTGCGTTTGTGTGTGTGTGTGAGTGAGTGTTAGTGTGTGTGTGAGAGGGAGTGTTTGTGTGTGTGTGTGAGAGTGCGTGTGTGTGAGTGTTTGTGTGTGTGTGTTGAGTGAGTGTTTGTGTGTGTGTGAGTGCGTGTGAGTGTGTCTGTGTGTGTGTGTGTGCATGTGTGTGTGAATGAGTGTGTGTGTGTGCATATGTGTGTGTGTGTGTGTGTGTCTGTGTGTGCATGTGTGTGTGTGTGTGTGAATGAGTGTGTCTGTGTGTGAGTGTGTGTGTGTGTGTGTGTGTGTGTGTGTAGCCAGCTCAGGGACCTGTGTAGCGTGCAGCAGACTCTGATCCTCCACACGCTGGAGAAGGAGGATCGGTCTGCTGGTCTCTATGGAAACCGCGAGGCCGCAGGTCCGTGGAGGAGCGTCCTCACCTTCCCGTCCTGAACCGATGATTCCAGAGGAGCCGCGGCGGTGCCGTCCGCCGGCGCCCCTCCAGATGCGGGCCGGCCTGAAGCACCTCCGGCGGCGGGAATGCTTTCCCGGCCGAATGCGTTTGGAATGAGAGGTGAAGCCGAGCGGAGCGTCAATCAGAGGCCCCGGCCTCCGGCGGTTGCCATGGCGACGGGGGGGGGACCCCCCGCCCTGTGCTCCCAGGAGCCCTGATGACATTCGCGGGAACATCATTACCCAGACGCGCTGCCTGGCGTCAGCCGGGGCCGTCGTCCCCGGCGACGCTCCCGGCTCCCTCTCGGTGAGGAGGGCGAGTCGGAGCGCACACGCGTGCTCCGTGATCACATGTTCAATTCGGTGGGAGCGTAGGGCCTCCGGGAAGCAGCCGATCCGTCTGATCTTCGCCCTCGCCTGGATCTGAACGGTCCCCGCGAGCCTGCCGAGTTCCACGCGATCCTGGAAAACCAGCTCTGGGGCATCCGAGGATCACGTTCCCGAGGAGAGCGTCGGGGGGGAGCGCCGCCCCCGTTGATGAGACCGCCGGACACGTCCGCGGGCCGCTCCCAGGCGCCTGCTGGAGCCAATGATCGGAATAAACGAGTCTCCCGCCGCTTCCGCCGTCCCGTAAAGGTTACCTCCCTCGGCGTCTGCTGCTGCAGAGGCCTGGCATTTCTACAGCCCCCCCCCCTCCCCCCCCCCAGAGAGGGAGGACACGTGCTGCAAAGCAGGACGGAAAGGGCCTGGTCCCTCCTGGAAAAGGACCTGGAACATCTTGGAAAAGAGCCTGGTTCTTCCTGGGAAAAGGATCTGGAACATCCTGGAAAAGGACCTGGAAGATCCTGGAAAAGGACCTGGAAGATCATGGCAAAGGACCTGGTTCTTCCTGGAAAAGGACCTGGAACATCCTGGAAAAAGGACCTGGAACATCCAGGAAAAGGACCTGGAAGATCATGGCAAAGGACCTGGTTCTTCCTGGAAAAGGACCTGGAACCATCCTGGATTTCTCCCATGAATTAAGAGCTTCATGCCAGATGGCCCGATCCTCCTCATGTTCCTGGTGAAGGTCCCAGCAGCAGCAGATCAGAGGAAGGACGCCCAAGGCCCACGATCACACGCCTCCACCGACAGAGAGCCCCCCCACCACCAGCCCCCCTTGTTGACTCTGAATTTACCAATAAACCCAAAAATGTCCAAATAACTTTGAAAGATGTCCAAAGTTAGTTCCCCCTCAGTTCAGCTGCAAACAGTTTAAAGAAGCGAATAATTGTAAAATAAATCAGCCACTGTGCCCCCCCCCAAACCCCCCCAAACCCCCCCAGACTGTTTACACGTCCTCCAGAGGTCGAGCTGAGAACAGCAGCGTCTGAGGAACATCTACACCTCCTCTAGGTGGAACCTGGTGGAACGCTGATCCAGACCCAAGCCTGGTCCACTCCTTCGGGGGGGGGTTAATAGAAATGACTTGAGCCCCCCCACCCTGCTATCAGCACATCCTATTACTGTCATGTAATATCCAGACAACAATGGAATGGAGATTAAAGTGCTTCTGGTGGAAACGGCCGTTATGATCAGACTTAATTATCTCCTGTTCCACTGCGCTGGGATGGTGACAGGACCAGCCCCCCCCAACCCCCCGACCCGACCCCCCCCCCGTCAGCGTCTCCAGCCCACTTAAACGTCGGAAACCTTTAAAGTGGATTGTGAAAAAACCTCAAAGAGGTTGGGGGGGGGGGGCAGGATGGAGGTCCCGGTGTGTCTCATCTTCAGCAACAGACAGATACCAGGAAGGCACCTTTGGGGGGGGGCAGGTGGGGGGGGCAGGCCACCCTCGTCAACACTAATCCCGCCTAATTCCGTCTCCCTGAGGAGCGAGGGGGATGGACCCGAGCGTCGCGGCTGTCGGAGGAACCGGGAGGGGGCGGAGCCTCGCTCCGCTGCCTCAGACCTGAGGACGGGATCGGGAAGGAAGGAGCTCCTGTTGATGACGTAACCGTCGCGTGACACCCGCGGGACCAACGAGGGTGTCCGGCCGGAGAGCGTTCCTCGCGTGTTTGGACGGGAACGGTTTGGAAGCGCCTCCTCCACGCGGGCTGAGAGACGCGCAAAAAAGAGGTCAGGCTGAAAGACTGCAAGTAGGCTAATGAATGCAGAGCAGCAGCAGCTTTACTACACTTGTGAGGACCACCAGGACCGCCCCAACACACACTCTCTCACACACACACACACACACACACACTCTCACACACACCGACTCTCCAGCGTGGTGTGATGATCAGGGCTGCATCCACCAGCAGAAGCTGATTAAAGGGAGGCTGCAACTTAAACCAGCACGTTCTTTTGGTCCATTTCCTCCCAGTAAGGATCAGTCCTGGAACCAGTTTATCAGTGTCACACAGACTGGATCACACACACACACGCACACACACACACACACACGCACACACACACACACACACACACACACACACACACACACACACACACACACACACAGAGCTGAACTGAATCATTCTCACTGGAAGCTCTACAGCTTACAGATAAAAAAGGTGGTGAAATGTGGACTGTGTAGAATCTGATCCACCACTGGAACATCAGCTGGAGCACCACTGGAACATCAGCTGGAGCTCCACTGGAACATCAGCTGAGCACCACTGGAACATCAGCTGGAGCTCCACTGGAACATCAGCTGAGCTCCACTGGAACATCAGCTGAGCTCCACTGGAACATCAGCTGGAGCTCCACTGGAACATCAGCTGAGCTCCACTGGAACATCAGCTGGAACACCACTGGAACATCAGCTGAGCTCCACTGGAACATCAGCTGAGCTCCACTGGAACATCAGCTGGAGCTCCACTGGAACATCAGCTGGAGCACCACTGGAATATCAGCTGAGCTCCACTGGAACATCAGCTGAGCTCCACTGGAACATCAGCTGAAACAACCACTGGAATATCAGCTGAGCTCCACTGGAACATCAGCTGAGCTCCACTGGAACATCAGCACCGTTTGGACGTGGGCTGTGGATGCGTTCCCACGGGAGACAGGCAGCAGCGGCTGTGATTCCCTCTGCGGTGCGTCAGGAGTGGTGCGTTGTCGCCCCTGGTAACAGCTCCGTGTCCTCGATACAGACGGAGGAACGCGTGAGGAGGCGTCGCTCCACGATGAAACCGATGTTTGTGGACTAATTTGCCGCCCCTCAGCCTCGCGTGCGCTCACGAGGTCGCTGAGGTGCGTGCGCCGCCGCTGCGCCTGCCCTGGTGTGTTGCCCCGTTCTCCTCCTAACGAGGCTCCTCGCTGCCTCCAGCACGTCGACGCGCTGCGCCGCGACGCCCGAGGCTGCAGGAGCGTCCGTTTATTATGGGCCCAGATTTATCCCCTCAACACAAACGTGTGTGTTTACACACCTTCACAGCTCTGAGGATCAGAACAGCCGTCTGCCTGGGGGGGCTCGAGACGGGCTCAAAAGGGGGGGGGGGCAGGCCGCGAATGAGGGGATTCAGGCGACGATGTAGCAGCAGGGGGCTTAAGGAATGATTCAGGACCAGTGGGAGGAGTCAGGGGAGGGGCAGAGGGAGGGGCCAGTGGGAGGGGCCAGTGGGAGGGGAAGCGTGACGGGTGTCTTACTGTTAACATGATTAGAATCATGTATGTAACCACTGCAGCACCAACGGCTGCCAGGCTGCAGCTTCAAGATGGCACATTTACATAATGCACAACAGAACGCCCCCCCCACCACACACACACACACACACACACACACACACACACACACACACACACACACACACACACACACACACACACACACACACACACACACACACACACACACTCACACACACACACACACACACTCACACACACACACACACACACTCTCACACACACACACACACACACACTCACAACCCCCCAAGATAATGCAATTATCTGATTTCCAAAGATTTCCAGACATGGCGAGAGATGGAAGCCCTCCATTAAAACGTGGCCACGGGCGCCGTGTCAGGCTTCAAGGTGGAATGTTCTTCACCTGTTCGCCGTCAAGGAACACGCGGAACATCCTCCCACCAGAAGGGCGGCAGGGAGCGAGCGAAGACGAGATTTCTCGCTTCATTAATTCAACTCAGGCTCTCGTGGAGTTTCGCTCAGAGCGGAAAAAAAAGCCCTCCGCCGGCTTACGCGGGACCGACTTCGCTTGGAGCAAATCTGGGGGGGACAACGACGTTCACGCGAGAGCGCAGGAGCCAAATCGCCCGTAAAGCTCCGTCAAATCAAAGCGACCTCAATGGCAGCTTCAAAGAGCTGACAGAGGAGGCGAGCGCTTCCCTCCGCTACCATACGGGCTCAAACGGGCGCACGTATCGGGGAAGGGGGAAACGCACACAACACGCGTGTTTACCGCATCAAAGGAAGATCAAAGAAACGCCGGTGTCCTTCATTCAAAGACAAATGCTGAGCTTTGATTTACCACGGCAACGTCAGAGTGACGACGGCGTCCGTCACCTACGCCCACATGAAAGGGGCAGAGATGAAGGGCGCATGCTTTGATGGTCACACATCAAAGCAGAAGTTCAAGGCTCCCAGTATCATGCAGAGGAGGTGGAAGAGAACGCCGCTCGTCCTCTCCGGCTCACGAACGGACGGTAATCGATAATCTGGCCCCGCCCCCTTTGGCACCAGCTGACCCCCAGTACGGTGACAGACCGCCGATCAATAGGCGTTGGCACATCAAAGGAGGAGAGGGAGCTACGCTGGCGTGTCAGCAGGACATCAGCGCACGTGACGCCGCACGCTTGGCGAGCGTCCCCTGCGGGAGCCAGCGGCGATCCTGCATCAATTACAGCCGGGAACGCCGCCCCTCGCCCGCTGGTCCACCGGCCGGGCGCCACGCACGGATGCGTGGCTGATGGAGCGCCACCAACGCCATCGCCACCAACGCCAACGCCAGCATCAACATCAACGCCACCGCCACCAACGCCATCGCCACCAACGCCAACGCCAGCATCAACATCAACGCCAGCATCAACATCACCGCCACCAACGCCAGCATCAACATCAACGCCACCGCCAACAGCAGCATCAACACCAGCACGCCGCTCACGCTGCCTCAGCCCATTCTCGTATCCCGTGCTGGGGGGTGTGTGCACACGTGCGCGGAGCGTGCACGTCTTTGCCAGCTGGTATTCCGCCTCCTCCGTGCCAGCCGCGCTGGCCGCCTCCCAGTCATTTGGCAGCCGCTTCCGATCGAGTGTCGCTTGCGGCCAGGGGAAATCGGCGTTCCCACGCACGGCGCCGTCGTGGAGTCGCACGTAAACGTCTTGGCTGCTGCGTGAGACGGTTAATGGTCGCCCGTGTGAGTAAACAAAGGAGGCCCGGTGTCAGAAAATAACAGCCTTCACACCACAACACACACGTGTGAGTGTGTGTGTGTGTATGTGTGTGAGAAAGTGTCTGTATGTGTGTGAGTATGTGTGTGTGTGTGTGAGTGTCTGTATGTGTGTGTGTGTGTGTGTCTGTATGTGTGTGAGTGTGTGTCTGTATATGCGTGAGTGTGTGAGAGTGTGTGTATATGCGTGAGTGTGTGCCTGTGAGTGTGTGTGTGTGTGAACCTTCCCTCCCTCTGATAAACAAGCTGCCTCTAATTACCTCCGACATGAGTCGTACGGCGCTACAACAACGTTATCGTGCTCCGCAGGAACGCGGTGGGGGGGGCGTCGTCCCTGGTCGGCATGGGGGACCTTAACCCCGGATTACACGATGAGCCTCTCTAACTGCTGGACAGATGTGGCTGGGTCCTCGCCTCTCTTCAGGTGGGATTAAACGTATGTTTGAGTCCTTCCAACGCCACACCGATAGTTACCATGGCAACTGGAGTGCGCTCCCGTACAGTGTGGTTGAGGCGATGACAGGAAACCAGAGGCTGTACTTTATGAAGAACAAAAACACAGTATGGACCAGTATGAACCAGTATGAGCCAGTATGGACCAGTATGAGCCAGTATGGACCAGTATGAACCAGTATGGACCAGTATGGACCAGTATGGACCAGTATGAACCAGTATGGACCAGTATGAACCAGTATGAACCAGTATGGACCAGTATGAACCAGTATGAACCAGTATGGACCAGTATG
This sequence comes from Lagocephalus sceleratus, assembly GCA_911728415.1. Lineage (NCBI taxonomy): Eukaryota > Metazoa > Chordata > Actinopteri > Tetraodontiformes > Tetraodontidae > Lagocephalus > Lagocephalus sceleratus. Next base: position 13,193,267 of record CAJVRN010000011.1, on the reverse strand, counting down.
AACCAGTATGAACCAGTATGGGCCAGTATGAGCCAGTATGAGCCAGTATGAACCAGTATGGACCAGTATGAGCCAGTATGGACCAGTATGGACCAGTATGTTCGGTACCTCCTTTAATCTGCTATTAACTCAGAATATGCTGCGTGAGGAGCCGAGGGTCCAGTAAAGCTTGCGGGTAATCCCAGAACCTGAACCAGAACCTCAGCATGTGGAACAACGCGGTCGGCCAACGTGATGCTGCAGCCCAGGAAGGGAATATTCTGGGATTACCCCCCCTCCCAGATGGGCCCTAATCTCAGATGACCCAATCCTTCCCGCGGAACAGACTTCTGGGAAACGCGGCCGCGGCTGGGAAAAGCTCCCGGGATCATTAAAAACAAAGATCCAGGACGGGAGAGGGAGGAACGCCGAGGGACCGGGGGGGCCGGGGGGGGTCCACACAGGTGTGAGGGCCTCGTTAGCAGATTCCCGGTCCAGCCTCACCGTCGTTGTCCGTGTTTGTCCCGTGCTTGTCCCAGCTGCCCCCCCCTCCCAAAGCCCCGGTCCGTCTGTCCATGCTTGTTCCGGCTGGGCCGTATTCCTCTGGGATCGTGCGGATTATCTCTGTTCCCGCTGGCTGCCAGACACCTGATCAATCCCACCCGGCCTGCGCTCGCTCTGGAGCCCACCCAGGACCGCTGACCCGCGGTCCGGCACGCCGCCGCTGGTCCCAGAAGTCACGCCCAGATTAAAAACATCGGAATGTCATCCCTGATTATCCAAACGCCCCCCCACCCCCCTCCCCCAACATTCTGGAGGAATCCTCTAATAACCACGAAATGATACGGGAATTTCTCCGGCAGGATTGAGCTCTGACGGAACGGAGTGGGAATGTTCCCCAAATATTCCCGTGTCATGGAGGTCGCTGCCGTTGGGGGGGGGACCAGTGCTCTTCCCATTTATTCATCAAGGAGTGGCGACGTTCCAGCAGGCGCTCGCTTGAAGAGGGAAGTTCAGGGCCAGATTCCAAATAAAGCGCATCAACGTCTGTGCCTGAAAACGCCGACGCGTCTCCTCCGCGTCGGAAGTCTGCACGTGGATCTATAAATACGCTGAGTGACATCCCGCTTATTTATAAATCCCGTCGCTCATGTGAGGAATGCTGCGTCACCATCAGACGCACGGAACCGTGGGCAGAGCCTAAAAACGCGGAATGCAACTTTAATGGGACGCCGCGGCCTCGTCGAGGAGACGGCGTTCAGGAATGACCAGGAAAACCAGGAGCAGCAGCCGGCCTTCCCAAAACCTGGAAAACGCTGCTAACCAGACGTGTTTTGACGTTCAAACGCCAGCGTGCTTCGTGATCGCGAGGAGGGGCGGGACAGGAAGCTTCGGGCTTCCGCTCCCGTTTCGGGAATCCCAAAGGCGACTGCACGACTCTGGGAAGAGCAACGCCGATCAAATCCAGGAAGCGGCGTGACTGAAGCAAACAAACGCTTTAACAGACGCTCAGTTAGGACTGATCTTTGACGTCCTAATCAACCGCTTCTCCAGGAGCGCCGGTTTTCCTCGGAAGACTGAGGGTGTAATAATCACCATGGCAACAAGGGCGCCTCGTCTGAGCCGGCGTGAAGGAGGCGCAGCTTCAGACTGGTTCCCAGTTCATCTGCACATCTGTCTGCCCCCCATGACCCCCCCCAACCAAGGAACCAGGATCAACCACAGCAAACACACCAGGAGCCCCAGGAGACCCCCCGACCCCCCCGACCCCCCCCCACCCCGACCCCCCCACCACCAACGCCCCCCCCCCGACCCACCGACCCTCGCTTGAAGCTCAGCGAACGCTGAACCCGTTTGAAGCCTCGGCCCTCGCTCGGCGAATTCAGAATTCCTTCGCTTCTCGTTCGCTGCGGAGCTGCAAGGGGGGCGAGGGGGGTCGAGGAGGGGGGGGCGAGGGAGGGGGGCGAGGAGGGGGTCGAGGGGGGGGTCGAGGGGGGCACAGACAAGTGCTCGGCACAGATTCAGGTCATCAAAGGGAGGAAGGCAGGGAGCAAAAGAGGGCTGATGAACGCTCACTCTTCACATCACACTCACACACACACACACTCACACACACACACACACACACACACACACACACACACACACACACACACACACACACTCAGGGTTGGATTTACCCGAAAGACGCCGACTTCCAGTTGCGACAGGGGTAAAGTCGTCGACTCTGAGAGGGGACCAGGTTGAAGTCGGCGGCGTGTCGCCTGAAACACAAGGGGAGAGAAGAGGGAAGGTGAGGGGTTAACACCTTCAACAGGAAGGGGCGGGGCTTGGGGGGGGCGGGGGGGGCTCGACCCACAACCGCACGAGTCTGTCTGAGTTCTGGAGGACAGAAGTAGAACCTCAAAAGAGTCAGCACAGGGATCCCTGCTCACACCAGAGCTTACAGCATGAGTGCATGGACCGGAGGACAGACAGGAGGACAGACAGGAGGACAGACAGGAGGACAGACAGAAGGACAGACAGAAGGACAGACAGAAGGACAGACAGAAGGACAGACAGAAGGACGGCGGTCCGATGGTGCTGATCCGACAGAAGCAGGTCGTCCCTGCTGACTGACGGCGTCCACAATCGTTACTAACGAGGGTCGTGTCCCTCAAACCGCTGAGCCCACGCTTCCTCCTCCAGACTGGAATAGATAAAGAAGCCAAACCCCCCCCCCCCCACCCCCCCCCCCCACCCCCCGGTATCACAGGACAAATGCGCTCGCAGCACAACTGCACCGATGCAGCCGAACGTCACATCAAAGGTCCACGTGTGTCCGCTTGGTTATGGGACAACTGGGGGGGGGGGGGCTGACCTGGGGGGGGAGGCTAACCTGGGGGCGGGGGGCTGACCTGGGAGGGCTCAGATGGACATCAGTTCAGAGGGGGTGAGGAAACGGGAGTTAAAGAGAGCACAGGAGAGAAGAACCAGATGGCACACACACTCGTGTGTGTTCGTGGGTTCTGGCTGCAGAAGCTTCTGATCGGGCTAGCTTTGTTTTGTCTTTGATCAGATCTTTGATGTGTCTTTCATACGATCTTTGATGTGTCTTTCATCTGATCTTTGATGTGTCTTTCATCCGATCTTTGATGTCTTTCATCCAATCTTTGATGTGGCTTTCATCCGATCTTTGATGTGTCTTTCATCCGATCTTTGATGTGTCTTTCATCCAATCTTTGATGTGTCTTTCATCTGATCTTTAATGTGTCTTTCATCCGATCTTTGATGTGTCTTTCATCTGATCTTTGATGTGTCTTTGATCCGCCTCCTTGAGTTAAAGCGAACTAAGCGTGATGAGGGTGTGCTCGCTGAAGCGCTGTGGCCCGAGGACAGACGGGCAGCGGTCCTGGGTGACCCAGAGCAGCCAGAGATAATCAGGCGAGCACCGAGGTTAAGTGTTCTTCCTGCCCCCCGCCCCTCGTCCCCCCCCTCACCTCACCCGCCCCCCCCGTGGGTTCAAGGACTAATTGACCCTAATAACGGCCGAGGTGGAAGGATTCCGCTGGACATGAGGACATCGATCTTCTCTCACGTCGCTACGCTCCTCCACCAGCTCAGCGCTGGTTACCAGTTAACCCCCCCCCCCCCCCGCTGCCCCCCCCACCAGGAGCAGCATGAAAACTGGATCCAGGCCCAAACAAACCGGATCCAGGTTCTTGACTCAACGTTTGTTCTAACTCGACTTTCCTCCCCCAGGAGGAGAGGCGCTTGGTGGGAGCGGCTCGTGTCAGTGACCTTCCAGGGGAGGAGGGGCGGCGTCCAGAGGTGATGACGCTGGTGGGCCGGTCAATACCCCCCCCACACACACACACACACACACACACACACACACACCCTTAATCAGCCTACCAAGGTCAGTTCATCTGGAAACAGTCATGCACCGCTGAGCTGCAGCTCCACTCGCATGGAGGAGGAGACGGATGAGGATGAAGACCCCCCCACCCCCCCCCCCCAAAAGTGATGGGAGGCCCCCCCCCATGGATGAGGCCTTGATACCTCGTTATGTAACAGACTCACTGTGCTCTGAAAAAGAGCTTGAACCTGTTTCACTTTACATAACGGAGCATCCCCCCCCCGTAATCACGTTACCTCACTGTGTTACCCAACACACACCACAGGAAAATAATCGGCCGTTCCCAGAGATCTCCAACAACCCCCCCCCCCCCCCAAAAAACCCAACCCTAATACCCAATTATTTTTTTTTTTTTTTTTTTTTTTTTTTTTTTTTTATTTTTTTTTTTTTTTTTTTATATTTTATTATTTTTTTATTTTTTTTTTTTTTTTATTATTTTTTTATTTTTTTTTTTTTTTTTTTTTTATATTTTTATTATTATTTTTTTTTTACTATATTACTGCTACTACTTCTACCAGTACTATTGCTACCACTACTACTATTATTACTACTACTACTACTACTACTACTACTACCACTACTACTACCACCACTACACTACTACTACTACCACTACTACGACTCATAATTTGGAGAACGTTCCGGTCCCCTTCCTTGCTGCAGTAACGTGTGTACAACGTAGAGTTTATTACGAAGATTACTCTGAATAAAATAATAAAGGCGAGGACACAGCGAGCGTCGGCGTACTGTACGCGTCTACGGGGTCGTGCTGTTTACAGTCTGAGCACGTATGTAAATGCGAGAGAGTTGAGGCGCGGCGCCGGGAGCAGAGGGGGAAAAGCACATTACAAATACGATGTTAAAGTATTTGTCTTTGTGAGTAATGTCACAACAAAGGCCGCTGCAGCCCTGCAAGGGGGCGGAGCCTCCGGTGGAGTCACGAGAACTCCTGCAGATCAGATAAAAGGAGATTAAAGAGAGGAAGCAGCGGGCCGTCGCCCCGACTGACTCAACGCCGCACAGCCACGCCGTTAAAAACGCCTCCTCAGAAACCACGCGGGCGTTAATATTGGGACGCCATCGGTATCGATCGGTATTGGGGCTGACCCCGGGGCTGACCCCGGGACCACGTTTCCTCTGATCAGGGGGCTCTTGGTGTTCGTTTTAGGATTCTGGGGAAACGAAACTTCCAAAAAAACGCTGGTTGCCATGGCAGCCGCAGCAGCACGCGAGAGGAGGAACGTGAAGCGGGCGGCGTCCTCGCGCCCGCTCCCTCGAACCCAGGCTCGCTCCCGGCGCCTCCGCGACCTCGGAGGCGTTTCATATCGACGACTCCATCGATATTCCGTGTTCCACGTGTGCGCTGGAGCGAGGCGTGTCCCGTGGGGGGGGGCGTCAGAGGCGGCGCCGTGCGGCTGCAGACGTCGTGTCCCGCTGAGGCGCCCGTCAGCCTGATGAAAGCGCCGCCGCCCAACCGCCCATCGCTTCGCTGACGCCTCACTTTAGAGTCGGAACGCCGGGCACAGCGGGGGGGGGGCAGGAGGGGGGCAGGGACAACGAGGATGGGATCCGATGAGCCCTCAGGTCACGTGATCAGAACACGCGAGGGGGGGCGGGGGAACGCTGGGACGTGGAGCGTGTGCGCCGACAGCAGGGAAGAGCATCTGGATACGCAACCGACCCGAACGCGACCGCGGGAAGTTCGCCGGAAATTCAGAAGCGCCAATTAAACCGGCGAAGCCGTCTTCGCTTTTCCAGCCCAGCAGGTCCGAGACAGCCAACCCCCGCCGGCTGGAGCCGGAGGAGCAGCGTTCCCGGGAACGCAGCGGGAGCCGCGCCTCAGAGCGCCTCAGCGCCAGAGCCTCCATCGCCTCCGGCCCACGCCATCACGACCACACGGCGGCGCTGGTCCGTCCCAACGCCCGACCGTCGGCGGGGGTCGGACGTGCTCGCCTCCGAGGATCCTCCTGACCCCGGCGGGGTTGGCGCCTCTCATCCAGCCGCCGGAAAGAGACGCTCCTCCGTCGACCCCCCGCTCGATACGGCACTCTGAGAGCAATCCGTCAGCAGCGTCGAGTTTCGCTCCAACGGGCGGAGGAGAAACAACGGCGGGAGAGGCGACGCTCCGACCGCACGAGTTCATCCAGACAGATCTCCTCCTGACGCTCCCGAAGTGTTAAAGACGGGTCGACAGAGGCCAGTGGATCAGAGAGTGTGTGTGTGTGTGAGTGTGTGTGTGTGAGTGTGTGTGTGTGTGTGTGTGTGAGTGTGTGTGTGTGTGTGTGTGTGTGTGTGTGTGTGTGTGTGTGTGTGTGTGTGTGTGAGTGTGAGTGTGTGAGTGTGTGAGTGTGAGTGTGTGTGTGAGTGTGTGTGTGTGTGTGTGTGTGAGTGTGCGTGAGTGTGAGTGTGTGTGTGTGTGTGTGTCTGTGTGTGAGTGTGTGTGTGCGTGTGTGAGCCAGGTGAGCAGGAGCTGATTGTAAACAAGCCCAGAGGAAATCACGAGCTGTCGGGGAGCGACCGGGAAAAATGAATCACCGCTTCTACGTCTGAGGGAAATCGATGCCGCGCAGGTGACGGACGCGGAGCTTCGGCCGCCGCTCCGACGAGGGGGGTGGGGTGGGGTGGGGGGACCACGAAGTCCGGGAGCGCTAATCCGAGTGGCACTTCCCAGGAGATCAGAGGCAGACGCAGCAGAGACGAGATCATTAGTGATGAGTTAATGATATTATCTGTGGATGGAGCAGAGAGCTCTCACCAGCTCCCGCCTGCAGTTAAACTCGTCCCATTAGCGGGAGCGCTGACTCATTCCCGGCTCCGCAGCAGGGAAAAGCCGCGCCACTCCGTTGTTGGAAGAGCACGGCCGTCTCATTATTATCGCGCGGACTCGGCCGAAGCTCGTTATCGCCAGCGCCTCCGGTTCCGCCGCATCCAGAGCCAGATGTTCGGGCCTTCCCGTTCCGACCGCAGCGTTCCCCGGGAAACACCTGCGTCGACAACAGGAAGTGTCCGGCCCCCCCGCGAGCGGATCCACATCCCGGCGGTCCTGCGGGTCCAGCTGGAGCAAAGGCGGGAAGGAGGAAGGGGGAGCGGAGGACGGGAAACACCGAGCTGCGTCACCTCGGAACGTTCGGCTCCAACCGGAAGAGGAGGAGGACAGAAGTAGCGCCGTTGTGTTTGTGGAACCTTTTTACCTGAGTCCCTCAGACCTGAACGAAGCTTCACGGTCAGGCTGCGAGGGGGGGTGAGGGGGTGAGGGTGAGGGGGTGAGGGGGGTGAGGGTGAGGGGGTGAGGGGGTGAGGGGGTGAGGGTGAGGGGGTTAGGGTGAGGGGGTGAGGGGGGTGAGGGTGAGGGGGTGAGGGGGTGAGCCAAGCCAATTAAACGATATGAGCTCAACAATAAGTGGTTTTCATGACATGACCTCAAGAAATCCACTTCAACCAAATGTAATCATCCCTGAACACTGCGGTTCTGAGACACACACACACACACACACACACACACACACACACACACCCACACACCCCCCGTTAGAGCAGGTTATCTCCTCATTAACACACCTCTCTTTCACACCCTCTGAGGTGAAGCTGCTGCTGACTTCCCGTTTCCAGGAGCCATGGAGGAGCCTTCTGCGGTCTGCAGCAGGCTCCTCCATGGCTCCTTCACCGTCTCCGTGGAGACCACGGTAGCGCAACCGAGCCGAGGAGTCAGTGAAGGAGCCGACGTGGAGACCTGAGGAGGTGGGGCTCCAGAGGAGGCGGAGCTACAGATGAGGAGGCGGAGCTCCAGATGAGGAGGCGGAGCTCCAGCGGGGGCCACAAACAGCCCACCGTTGAGCCGTTTAGGTTTCATATCCCCGTTTTCTCAGCGGCCAGCGCTCGTCTGTTGGTGCATAAATGGAACTTCGTGCGGTCCGGAGTTATTGTTGGAAAACACACGCCAACGGCCCCGATTTTAGATCCGCACGAATAAAAACGAGTTCAGTGTGTTTCTGAGACGCCATCAATCCCTCTGTGAGCGTGAGTGTGTGTGTGAGCGTGTGTGTGAGTGTGTGTGTGTGAGCGTGTAGGTATGTGTGTGCGTGAGCGTGTGTGTGTGAGCATGTGAATGTGTGAGCGTGTAGGTATGTGTGTGCGTGAGCATGTGTGTGTGTGTGTGAGCGTGTAGGTATGTGTGTGCGTGAGTGTGTGAGCGTGTGTGTGAGCATGTGAGTGTGTGTGAGCGTGTAGGTATGTGTGCGTGAGCATGTGTGTGTGTGAGCGTGTGTGTGTGTGTGTGTGTGTGTGAGCGTGTAGGTATGTGTGTGCGTGAGCGTGTGTGTGAGCGTGTGTGTGTGTGAGCGTGAGCGTGTGAGTGAGCGTGTGTGTGTGTGAGCGTGAGCGTGTGAGTGAGCGTGTGCGTGCGTGTGAGTGTGTAGGTATGTGTGTGCGTGAGTGTGTGTGTGTGTGAGCGTGGGTGTGTGTGTGAGCATGTGTGTGTGTAGAGGTTGTACTGGAGCTGATGTGCGAGTTTCCCTCACGCTGAGGTCAGAGGTCAACGTCTGCGGCGTTCTGTCGTCTACTGTCGGGGTTTTTTCTTTGATGCTTTGATGCTCTGGGCCGTCTCCAGCCGGAGGCCCAGCGAGGGCGTTACTGTCCGTTACCGCCTCTCGTGTCACTAATGGCTGCCACATTAAAGAACACGCCTTCCTGATCTAAATCTATCAGCGCCGCGGCGAGGCCACATCAAAGCCACAATCAAAGACAGCAGCAGCAGCGGAGAGGACGGGCGCCGCGCTGCTCCGGCTCTACTTCCCTTCGTTCCCGACGCTGATCGTTTCCCTGCTCGCCGCCAACGTCAGCGGCAGCGCCTCGCAAGCGAAACGTCGATCTGACGATCCGAGCGGAACCTGCTGGAAGAGGAGGCGCCAGCAGACGGAGGAACGGCGAGGAACGGGGGGGGGGCAAACAGCGGGCTTACGGCGGTCCCGAGGCCCGAGGTGTGACATTTTCTGCCAGTTTCTGTTTCGATTTCGGGACGCGTCTGCGGGACGAGGGCGGGGCTTAACCCCGAGGTCGCCTGGAGACGCTTGGGCACCGCCTGCCTCGTCCCCGTGGGTCGATGACGGCGGTCCCTGGGGGGGGAGAGTCCACCTGACGGGAACGCCTCTGATTCAAGTCGATAAAAGCGCCCGTGTCCTCGGCTCCGCCCCCCCCACCGGCGGACGCCGTGCCTTCCAGATGTCCAGCTGCTGCCTCCGACAGCGGCCAGATGTGTTCGACGGGGACAGGACTTGTCTCACACACACACACACACGCACACACACACACACACACTCTGAAGATCCAGTCCTCCTGCACCGTCTTCCCGCTGCGACCATCCCGTCCGTGCACGAGCGAGCGCGCACACGCAGCCTCCAGCTGTGCTTTTGTCGAGATTACAACAGCGCTCTCGCCGACGGAGCGACGGGCCCGGGAGGAAGGGAGCGAGGTCGAGCCTTTATTACTCCTAATTTAAGTAGAGGACTTTCATACATTTAAATACAAGCAGCCACTTAGAAGCAGAGCGGGTCTCATCCTCAAGGCCTTCAAGGCTTTCCAGGACCAGAGCTGGTCCTGGAAAAACAACAAAGCCCAAAGTCTCCGGCGTGTTTGTCTGCACGACCACAACGTCACGCTGGTCTGCCCACCATCGAGACACTGGAGGCCTGGAAACCTGGACCTGGAGGCCTGGAATCCTGGACCTGGAGGCCTGGAATCCTGGATTTAAGGCTTCCAAGACCGTAAAACCCACAACCTTACACAGATCTAATGACCTAATGAACAAAGAACCAGCTCTTCATTGTGTTAATAGCCTGAGTGTGTGTGTGCATGTGTATGTGTGTGTGAGCGTGTGTGTGTGTGTGCATGCATGTGTGTTTGTGCGTGTATGTGTGAGTGTGTGTGTGTGCATGCATGTGTGTGTGTGTGAGCGTGTGTGTGCATGCGTGTGTGTGTGTGTCTGTGTGTGTGTGTGTCTGTGCATGTGTGCATGTGTGTGCGCATGTGTGTGTGTGTTCTCAGCATCTGCTTGGTTTCCAGGAGCTCCAGCGCAGCCTGGATACGAGGCGGCGCGGCGCGTTAATAATGCAGGAGGAGTCTAATTTCTGCGGAGAACGGCGCCCGCGGATCCTCGCCTCTCCTCCCGCCACCAGGCCGAGCCCATCGGAATCATCAAAGCCCGGCATTCCCGCCGCCTTATCAGCCTCGGCTCGCTCTTCCTGCTATTCAGGCCTCTTCCAGCGCCGCTCCGACCTCGCTTCCTCGGACATTTCCTGCCTCCCGACCAAACACCAGACCGCCGTCACGTGACCCGCGGGCTGGAACGCGTCGGTTTTCGACTGCGCGGACAACCGGGACTGACAGAATCAACGCAACGTAATCCAGATTAACCAACCTGGAGGATTCTTTGCCTCGTGACAGGCGTGACGCCCTCAGCGGAGCCGCAATGCTCGCCTTTGATCCACCTTTGATCCGCCTTTGATCCCCCAACAAAGTGAAACAATAAAAACACCCTGATTAATCTGACTTAATCTGACTAACTTAATCTGAGTTAATCTGACCGACCCTAAATAAGACGCCGGTATGCCCACCTTAAAAGGGTCCCACACGACATTCTCTAAATTTGGACCATTTTGAACGAAAGTGGAAACACCGTTTTAATTCATCGTGATTGGCCTTCGGGAGATCAAAGGAATCAAAGCCAAAGGTCGGTTATGGCCAAAGAGGGAAAGGAGCGGCGAGCGCCAGCGTGCCCTCGCCTCCAAGTTCATCCACCAGGTGGGGGGGGGGGGCGGAGCGTCTGAGCGGTTGTCATGACAACAGGACCCCCCAGAATCGATCAGGGCGTAAACAAACCCCCCTGATTGCGTTGATTCAAGGATAATTGTGGCGCCCGCCCGCTCCGGCGTTTTACAAATGGGTGTGTGAGCCGGTGCCAGCGGGGGGCCCCGGGGCCCCCGGGGCAACGCCAGCCTTGGCTGTGAGCGGCAGGTACGCGGCGCCAAGTGAGAAGCTTTGGACGGGGGGACGGAAGAGTCATGTGATCAATCAGCGGCGAAGGCGGCCGGGTCGCCGTCCACGCCAGGGCGCGTGTGTGTGTGAGTGTGTGTGTGTGTGTGTGAGTGTGTGTGTGTGTGTGTGTGTGTGTGAATGAGAGAGTGTGAGTGAGAGTGTGTGTGTGTGAGTGTGTGTGTGTGTGTGTGAGTGTGTGTGTGTGTGTGTGAGTCTGTTGGGTGGGGGCAGCAGAGCCCATTACACAGGCAGCGTTCCGATCCGCTTGGATCCAGGCTGTTCCTACAGGAGCAGATCAAAGCAGATCAAAGCTGAACAGAACAAACTCCGCCCCGCCCTCTGCAGAGGCCCCGCCCACTGGGGGGCGTGGTTCCTCATGGCGTCACTAGTGGAGGGTGACTTTCATCAGAGCCGCTCTGGTGAAGAACAAAGCGCCACAGTAATCCCCGTTTTCCTTCACTTGTCCCTAACGGGGGGGGGGGGTCCAGAGCCCAGAACGTTCTGTGGTTGGATTCTGGTGATGAAGCAGCACCATCGGGGGGGGGGCCACCTGGGGCGACATCGCCTCTGCTCCACTGGGTCCCTCTGGGGGGGAGGCTCCGGGTCCCATTCCTGATCCTTCCTCCAGGCTGGTTGGGGGTGACAGGACCCCCCCCCCCCCCAGGACCCCCAGGACCCCCCCCCAGGACTTCCTTACACACACTCGGCCACGGACGGCCGGTTCTCCTCTTCCCACTTGACAGCCGAGCACAGATGACGTCCTCCGGGATCCTCCGCTCGTCCATCTGAGCGGAACGGCCCGTCCTCGGGAGGCGTCGGGGCTCCGGGAGCGGGAACAAGCCGGGAGGGTGTGTGTGTGTGTGTGTGTGTGTGTGTGTGTGTGTGTGTGTGTGTGTGTGTGTGTGTGTGTGTGTCTGAGCTCCAGGACCCACTTTAGGGAGCGCAGGTGGAAGCTGTTTAGCGACTCTTGATCTCCATCCCGGAATTACAGCAACAAAGACAAAGTGTTGCGTAAGAGCTGCCATAGGTGCTGCCATAATCTGTCCCTCTCACAGCCAGGGCCTAATCTGGAGCAATGAGGTCCTAATCTAGATACTCTAGGGCCTAATCTGGAGCATCCAGGGCCTAATCTAGAGTATCTAGGGCCTAATATGGAGCAGCCAGGGCCTAATCTGGAAAAATGGGATAGGTGGGGTCTGACGCATCCATGTTCGCTCAAACCCGGAATGTCATGAGGGACACAAACTTCCCAGGGAGAGGGAGAAACCCTCTTCCGGTCCCCACAAAGATGTAAAGGTCCAACGCTGGGGCCGCAGAACCCTCAGGATTAGGGCGCGTTGCTCCTCCACCTTGTCGGCTTCCTCGCTTTACTCAGATCAAACATCCGGAATATCGAGAACGTAATCCCGCATGTCACCGGAGAGAAAGAGAGAACATCTGCGGGAGCCGAGGCTCCAAACGCTCCATCCGTGATTCCCTCGCTGGGACCCCGGAGGCCTGGGAGACGGGCGGAGCCGTTATCGGGCTTCATTATTCCCACTTCGTCGTTCCTCATCTGAAGAGAACCACCTGGGAAGAGTCGGCAACGAATCCCGATGCAGTCCTCGTTATCGGCCAATCAGCACCGGCCGCTTCCCCGCTCCGCTACGTGGGATTATTTGCCCCGGCTCCACGCTGATCCTCCGGGAATATTCCAGAGACATCAGCCAGTCGGGGGGGTTGTTGTGTGTTTTCGCTCACTCACCGTGAAATCCCACCGTGTGGTTCGGCGAGATAACGACTATCCTGGGTGGGCCGGAGTCGGAGCAAAAGTTCCGCTTGATCACGGGGGGGGCGTGTGTGTGTATATCAGTGTGTATGTGTGTGTGGTGTGTGTGTGTTCTCAGGGTCATCTGGGTCATCAGAAGGGGCTGTTTATGAGGCCCCGCCCTGGTGACCACGCCCACTCAGAGGCCCCACCCCCACACAGAGGCCCCGCCCCTGAAAGATCAGGAGCCGACCTGGAGCCGTCCTAATAAAAATGTTTTAATCTGTGCTCTATAATCTGGAATAATCTGAATGATCTGGACGAGGAAAGGTCTCATCTGAGTTTATCTAAATTGCTGCCAACCGGCCGACACGCCGAGTTGAAACTTCTGCTGCGTCTGTGTGCGCAACACCGCGTTAATCCGACAGATTACAGACTACAGATTACAATCAAGGGTCGAACCTGAACCGTTGAGAAGCGTCATTTTTCTTTTCGGCGTTTTATAAATCAGACTGGTGGCGAGGCCTGCAGTCGGCCGGATTAGAACAAACTCGTTTTCAGAGGCGGATTACGCTGGATGACCAGACGGACACGTGACGGTACGTCACTTCCCGAACGCGCTCGCTCGCCCCGACGTTTTCAGCTTTCGCTCGTCTGCTCCGCTTATTCAACGAGTAAAACGGTCTAAATCCACCATTTACCTCAAAAACAAGAAAACAAAACACACACCCACACACAGACATACACACACAGACATACACACACACACACACACACACACACACACACAGACATACACACACACACACACACACTCACACACACACACACACAGACATACACACACAGACATACACTCAGACACACACACACACACACACACACTCACAGGCCAGACTGTGTGTGTCCGCTGGTCCACCAGTCGAGGCCAGACTGGAGGACACAAAGGAACAGCTGACGTGGGACAATTGTTGACAGAGCCGAAGGGATCTGACTTCCTCTCTGCTGCGCGTGTGTGTGTGTGTGAGGGTGCACGTGTGTGTGTGTGAGGTGTGTGTGTGTGTGTGTGTGTGTGTGACATGCAGAGGAAGTGTTTTGGACTTCATATCTGCCTCATTTTCACCCTGGTGATGTCAGCAGAGTTCAAACATGAAGCTCCAGGGCCTCCGGAGGGCCTCTGACCCCCCCCCCCACACACACACACACACACACACACACACACCCCGATGATAACCGAGCATATCTGGTAATGATGTCATAGGTGAGAGCGCGGCGGCGTCTCCACACATCAGCTGGTGTGAATGTTCAGCAGCGTTCTTCTGGAATCATCAAAGAATCAGAGGGCAGATGTGATCAGTCAGCAGCTGCACCTCTGGGGGGGTGAGGGGGTGGGGGGGTGAGGGGGGCCTATAGTGTCTAATGTGGCAGCATCACACATCTGGATGCTCCCCAACATTCCTCCAGACACTGATTCCACATTAAGGGGGAACAGCTGGATTAATCATGAAGATTCAGTGATGCTGAACCAGCTGTGGGCCTGGGGGGGGGGGCGAGGTCAGACCAGCTGACTGGGACCGGCCACATCTGGAGCGCTGGCTGGACTCTGGTGCTGGTCGAGGACGCCAGACCAGGCCCAAGCCAACATTCCGAACACTTAATCCGGATTAGGAGACGATCGGCCCCGTTTGGGAACGGTCTCATCTGACGCGCTGAAGGATGCAGATGCAGCGTCTCCACGCCGCCGCCGCCATCAGAGCGGTGGCGGGGGAGCGTTCCTGACAGCAGCTCCCACCAACCCCCCCCCACTGGGAACCAGGGACTGGTGGACTGTGGGAGGAACCAGCCCCACGATGAAGTCACACACACCATCCAGACCTTCACCACAGCACACACATGCACGCACATACACACGCACACACACACACACACACACGCACACACACATACACACACACACCCGCACGCACACACACACATACCATCAAGACCTTTGCTACAGCACACACACACACACACACACACACACACACACACACATACCATCAAGACCTTTGCTACAGCACACACACACGCACACACACACACACACACACACACACACACACCATCCAGACCTTCGCCACAGCACACACACATGCACACACACACATGCACACACACACACATGCACACCCGCATGCACATACACACACACACACGCGGGAACACTAGGCTGTGCACGGAGCTGAACCCACATTACGCAACACGCGTGTAAAGCGTGGCCAGCCCGCGCGTGAGCCGGGATTGGGATAATCCCCGGATGGTTGGGAAACCTGACCCGTGACAGACGCACCCGGAGTTGGACGCCACGGAGCCGCGGTCGAGTCGGGAATGCGGAGCAGGAGGAGGAGGAAGAGGAGGAGCAGGAGGAGGAGGGGGAGGGGGAGGAGGAAGAGGAGGAGCAGGAGAAAGAGGAGAGGAGGAGGAAGAGGAGGAGCAGGAGGAAGAGGAGAGGAGGAGAAAGAGGAGCAGCAGGAGAAAGAGGAGAGGAGGAGGAAGAGGAGCAGGAGCAGGAGGAGGAGGAAGTAGAGGAAGAGGAAGAGGAGGAGGAGGAGAAAGAGGAGCAGGAGAAAGAGGAGAGGAGGAGAAAGAGGAGGAGCAGGAGAAAGAGGAGAGGAGGAGAAAGAGGAGGAGCAGGAGAAAGAGGAGGAGGAGGAGAAAGAGGAGCAGCAGGAGAAAGAGGAGAGGGAGGAGGAAGAGGAGGAGCAGGAGAAAGAGGAGAGGAGGAGGAAGAGGAGGAGCAGGAGAAAGAGGAGAGGAGGAGAAAGAGGAGCAGCAGGAGAAAGAGGAGAGGAGGAGGAAGAGGAGGAGCAGGAGGAAGAGGAGAGGAGGAGAAAGAGGAGCAGCAGGAGAAAGAGGAGAGGAGGAGGAAGAGGAGCAGGAGCAGGAGGAGGAGGAGGGGGGGAGAGGAAGAGGAAGAGGAGGAGGAGGAGGAGAAAGGAGGAGAGGAGGAGAAAGAGGAGGAGCAGGAGGAAGAGGAGAGGAGGAGGAAGAGAGGGAGGAGCAGGAGCAGGAGGGGGAGAGAGGAAGAGGAGCAGCAGGAGCAGGAGGGAAACTTACTTTTCCTGGAGGACGTTCTCCGCGATGGCCCCCAGGAGGGGGGGGCCGCCCTGCCGGCAGGTGGCCAGGTGCCGCTGGTGCTGCTCCCTCAGGCGGCCGTTCTGCGCGCACAGGTCGCTCACCTGGAGCTCCAGCTGCTCGATGCGGCCGCGCTGCGTCTCCAGCAGCTCCTGCTGCGCCTCGATGATCTTGTTCAGCTCCGTCAGATACTCCGCCGCCTTGCTCGGGCTCTCCGCCGGCTCCTCCATCTCGTAGAAGCGCCGCTGCGCGTCCATGGAGGCGGCGCACGCGCGCGCGCGCGGGGGCTCAGTGCGGGGGGGTGCCGGCGGGTCCGGGGAGCCCCCCCGACATGGCCGCTCCGCACTCGCGAAGTGGCGCCGCCGTGAAGTTGTGCGGGTGCGCTGGTTGGCGTGTGCGTCACCGCCGCTGCGCCCAGCCGCCGCTCCGTTCGGGGGGGGGGGGGCGGTTAACCCCTTCCTGTCCGGAGGCTCTCCGGGCTCTGGGCCGGCTCTGGACGGCTCGGCCCCCCCAGGTGTGTCCCGTCCCTCAACAGGTCGCCGCTCCGCTCGCGGGCCCGCCCGCGCGTCCTGCTGCCTCGCGCGGTGTGAGCGGCGCGTCCGGCCGCGCAGGAGGGACCCGCCCCCCCCCCGACCACCCTCACCCCCCCTCCATCCTCGCCCCCCCTCCATCGACCCTCACCCCCCCAGAAGCGTGTAAACAGCTGGTCGCTGGGAAAAACAACGATGTGTTACGTCAGCGTAAAAAGCTGATTAATCACGAGAGGAAACTGATCTGGAGTCAGATTTAAAGATTTAATCACCTCTGGGAGAAAGAAGACGTGTACCAGTTATTACTATCATTATTCATATTATTAATACTATCATTATTACTATCATTACTATCATTACTACTATTATTACTATCATTATTATTATTATTAATACTATTATTATTACTATCATTATTACTATTATTATTACTATTATTACTATTATTACTACTATCATTATTACTATTAATATTACTATTATTATTACTATCATTATTACTAGCATTATTACTATCATTACTACTATTATTATTACTATCATTATTACTATCATTATTACTATCATTACTACTATTATTATTACTATCATTATTACTATCATTACTACTATTATTATTACTATTATTACTATCATTATTCATATTATTAATACTATCATTATTACTATCATTACTATCATTACTACTATTATTACTATCATTATTATTATTATTATTAATACTATTATTATTACTATCATTATTACTATTATTATTACTATTATTACTATTATTACTACTATCATTATTACTATTAATATTACTATTATTATTACTATCATTATTACTATTAATATTACTATTATTATTACTATCATTATTACTATCATTATTACTATTATTACTACTATCATTATTACTATTAATATTACTGTTATTATTACTATCATTATTACTATCATTATTACTATTAATATTACTATTATTATTACTATCATTATTACTATCATTATTACTATTAATATTACTATTATTATTACTATCATTATTACTATCATTATTACTATTATTACTACTATTATTACTATCATTATTAATATCATTAATACTATTATTATTACTATTATTATTACTACTATCATTATTACTATTATTACTATCATTATTACTATTAATATTACTATCATTATTACTATTATTATCATTATTATTACTATTGTTATTATCATGAGTAGTAGTAGTAGAAGTAGTAGTAGTCATAGTATTAGTGGTAGTAGTCGTAGTATTAGTAGTAGTAGTCGTAGTATTAGTAGTAGTAGTCATAGTATTAGTAGTCGTATTATTATCTCCCATCAAGGAGAGCAGCTCAGGGTTCTGGTGGGTGGGGGGGTCCACAGATTGTGGGGGGGTCCTGGTGGGTGGGGGGGGTCGGTGTGTCAGGGGTCGACTGGAACCGTCCGGTTGGTGTTTGTGGTCCATGTGTGATCATCTCAGATTAAACATGAGGACTCAGCAGAAGCTGACGTGGACCCTGGACCAGGATGTCAGCGGTTCGACCTGATTTGGGGGGGGGGGGCAGAGGGGGGGCGCATGTGACGGAGTGACCAAACAAGACGAAGTCCACCAGGCTGATTGAGTTTAGATGTAAGTGAATAACCGATCACAGGATCAGCCCGGAGATCGATGACCTGGAGTCTGACACAAGACCTGGGGGGGGGGGCGTCCCTCGGTCCGGGGGGGCGTCCATCTGTCCCGGGGGGGGCCTCCACAGATGGGAGGGGAGACGAGGGGGGTCACCAGGACGCAGGACAGCTGCCTCCGTGCTGTCTTTAGACCCGGTGGAGTCGTGAGGGTTCAGGCTCCCCCCAGAGCCCCCCCCCCTCCACGATCCCCGCGTCCTCGGACCCCCCTGCCCCCCCCACAAATACACCTGGACCCCCCCCACAAATACACCTTCACATCTACGGTCATTTAACACACAATCACC
>CAJVRN010000011.1:13157500-13162500 GCA_911728415.1 Lagocephalus sceleratus | reverse complement strand
AAAATAGCTGTGCTGCTGTTCAATAACACCTGTTTGATAAAAGGGAGGACGGGTCCTGGACAACAGCGTGTGTGTGTGTGTGTGTGTGTGTGTGTGTGTGTGTGTGTGTGTTGAATATGAAACACATCCATCACGCAGGAGCTGTGGGGACATTTAAAGCTAAAAAAGAATTAATAACGGCCCATGAGCGAGAGGAGAAGGATGAGAAAAAAGAGGGCAAAAAGCGAGAGGCGAGACCTGTGAAGGAACGCCATCGGGGGGAAACGGATAAAAACAGAGGGAAGTATGAAGCAGGGCGATAGAAGGGTGGCTTTGTAGTCCTTATCGGTTTGAGGAGGAGATCCCATTAATCAGGAGGCGAGAAGATCAAATAATGTGCTGGTTAGTGGAGAGCGAGCCCGAATGTGTGTGTGGAAGTGTGATAAAGCGGGTGTGTGATTCAGCCCAACCTCCACAGAAATCCCTTTTAATAAGGCTTAGTTGTGTTATCGCTGATGGATGGGGGGGGGGGGGTGAAGGAGGAGAGGACGGGCCCCAGTCTGGCTGGATTACCGGCCGTTATTGGTTATCTGGGGTTAACCAGCAGGTGACTTTCACCAAGGGTCTCACCTCACCTCCAGGCTCCGTGGGGGTGTCAAACCTACGGCTCGCGGCCCGCAGACGGCCCGCCTGAGGTGAACCGGGGGACGGTCAACATTAACACGGGATTAAACGGCGTCAGTGTTGGGGCGCCGCCCGAGGTCAGGGCTTCTCCTCCCCGTGGGCTCTCGACGCGTCGGCGACGCGCCGGTGGATCAGTCCGACCCTGAGGCGCGTTCGTTCAGCACGTCGGTAACAATCAGAGCGGACGCTGTCCCCGGCGTTCTCTTTGTTTTTTGCGGGCTGAAGGAGAGAATAAAAGCCGCCGCCTCGACTTCCTCTGATTGGAACGCTGGCGTGGATGCGTGGTTGCGCGGGTGCGTGCGCAGCTGTAGGTTAGCAGTGGGCGTGAGCGGCAGCGCCGTTTCAGTCATAATAGGATCTAACGATGACTCATGCGCCGTTAAAAAAAAACAACCACCGCTCTTCCTCTTCCTCTTCTTTCCGGGTCCTTTGATTCCACGTTTCCTTTCTCTTCCACGGTCTCCTCCTCCTCATCTGCGCTCACATCCTGCCCATCCTGCGTGATATTAGTTTCCTCTGGCCGCATTTCGCAGCTTTTTTCCCGCTTTATTTCTTTAACGCGCATCTCTTTATCTCCCCTTCCTTCTCCTCCGTTCCTTAATCTTCCTGCGCGTTCCCCCTCTCCCTCGCCGCTCTCAGCCAGATTGAGGCGAAGCGGATTGTCGTTGCGGCGTTTGTGCGGGCGGAAAACGCGCAGGCCGAAGCCACGGCGTTGGCTTGTGGTCAAACATCCCTCCGCAGGCATCAGGGCGCGTATTCATCAACCCCACCTGACGGTCCTGGCGAGCCTCCGTCTGGGAGCGTGCACGTCCACGTGCACGTGCAGGTTCTGGGTAGGCGCGCCAGCACCCTCCCCCCCCCAAGCCCCTCCCTGCTTCGCGCCCTCAGACTTCACAAACGCCTGCTGACTTTATTTTTCAGGTGAGCTCGTTTTTTTTTCCGACTTTGGAGAGTCGACGCTCGCCCGCCGCCCGTCAGGACGGGACTCGGAGCAGGACTCCGACGGGATTGATTAGCGGCTCCAGACGATTTTATTAAATCGAACCAAATTGCCTTTCGGCCGAGAGGGAGCGAAGACGGGCCGTAAAGCCTTAAACTAAGAATCGCTCTTGATGGAGGGAAAACCACAAGTCTATAAATAATAACCAAATAGAAACGGCTCCCGAGGGAGGGAAAATAAGAGCCTCTGAACTTTAAACCCTGAAGAAATAACTCATTCAAAATGCTGGAAATCCTCCTGCGCAGTCAGAACCGCTCCACACGGAGGCAAACCACAGACCAGCCCCACCGCGGCGAGGTAGAGGGACGCCAACGACCAGCAGCGCGAGCCAACGCCATGGCGAGAAGACGAGGACTGTGGAAAGGGGGGGGCGGGGCTTATATAGACGCAGGAGGGGGGACAGGTGGAAACGATCAGGAATCAATCAGCAGGTGAGCCAGGACGGGCAGAGGCCTCACCTGGAACCAGGGGAGAGTTACCTTTCAAAATAAAACAGGAAGTCGTGAGACCGAACAGTGGGCTGTGGGTCACGTGACTCGGTCGATCCCTCGCCTCCCTCCGTTTACCTGCGTCGTTCTTCTTCTCTTCTCCTGCTGAGTCAGGACCATGAATCGACCCTCCCCGGTCTCCCAACCAGCCGCCGCTGATCCTGACGCGGCGCCGTTTGTGTTATTGAGGCCGTCGTTTGTCTTGCCCTCGCTCCGTCGCCGCGTCCTTATCGCCATCTCCCGCCGCCTCCTCGGGCCCAGGCCCCCCTTTCATATCCTCTGGCTGCGCACCGGGCAGGAAACCCTCCCCGTCGATAACCCTCCTTGTGCGCCGCATGTACCGCGGCAGAAACAAGATGAATGACTTTTTAAGAAGGGCCTCTTATTGATCAGCCTGCAGGATGTCAGAGCCACACTTCACTGCCTCAAAACACACACTTACATCGCCCGCCTTCGCCCCCTCAACGCAGGAAACGAGAGATCAACACCGGCCCAACGGGTCGTAAACAAGCCGGGGAGGACGGGGAAGCGTTCAGAGTCGAGGAGGAGACGCAGTGAAGTGGCAGCTCCAGTGAGATTAAAGGTGGGGGGTCCCAGAGGGGGGGTCCGCTCCCTCTGGGGTTGTTGGGAGGATCCTTTACCCACCTCTTCCAAGGTGAAGTTCCGGCCCTGCCCGACAGGGGGCGTGGCCTCGCCCTTTGCGTCGCCTGCTGCGAGGTCACGGGTTTTAAGAGTGAGCGCACGCCGGCGTGAGCCGCGCGCTTCCTCTGAATGCGCGGCGTCGACGCGTGAAGAGGAGCATCCCGACGTGACTAATTGACACCTCTGTGCTTGTGAACGTGCTCCCGTCTTTACCTGCCTGCTTTATTTTCGCCGGCGCGGCGGAGCTTCGGCGTAATTACAGTTTTCATTCATGCTGAACCGGTTTCATCCGGATGTGCGTCCACCCTCCTCCTGGGACGAAGCTGTGCACGTGCACGTGCACGCGCCTTTTTGATGCTTTTCATCCGAGTAGCGAGGGAGGTTTTATCAAAACAGACGTTGATTTACAGAAATGAACAAGAAAAGTTTGTGCTCTATTAAGATATTTACTGAATACTGTCAGCTTCCAGGCTGTGTGTGAGTGTGTGTGTGTGTGTGTGTGTGTGTGAGTGTGAGTGTGTGAGTGTGAGTGTGTGAGTGTGAGTGCGATTGTGTGTGTCCTGTTCTTTGCAGCCTTGACCCCTGGGCCAGACAGGGCACCTCTGCAGAGAATTGTGGCTCATCTGTGTGTGTGTGTGTGCGTGTGTGTATGTGTGTGTGCGTGTGTGTGCGTGTGTGTGAGAGAGAGAGAGCTCAGTGTTCCCTGTCAGCCCTGATCTACTCACATTCCCATCGTTGCTCATCTGCTCTGACCGCGTGTCCGGGCGCGTGCTTCCCTTCCCGTTAACGTTCGTATCCCCACCAGATCCGAGCCGTTTTCTTCGTTCGGCTTCACCATCTGCTCGCTCGGGGAGAGGCGAGCATCATCTGCCCTTCTTTCCCTGCACCCAGGCGATCCTTTCTGGGGCCGTGACTGGAGACTCTGGCTCCACTGGGAGCGCTGGGAGCGCCGGGGCCTCCTCCGCGGGCGGAGGCAGGAGTCCTGGGAGCGCTGGTGCAGATCTCTCCTAATCAGGCTTCAGCTAATTGGGCGCCCACGCGCAGCTTAAGTCAATAATAGGACAATCGTGGGCTGAGAGAGAGAGAGCGGCGAGCCCCTCCTCCTCCTTCACGGATCGTTCCAGAGCCCCGATGTCGGGAAGCCTCCGCAGACCGGGACGGTTTGGGACGTGAGGCCTGAGAGACACGTGGGCATGAGTGTGTGTGTGTGTCGTTGGTGTGTGTGTGTGTGTGTGTGTGGGGGCTCTGCAGGGTTCGGGACGCGCCGTGAACTCCGGCTCACCTCCCGCTGAACTCTGCGCGACCCCCCTGACCCCCCCGGCGTGGCGCCGCTCACACCTCGCGCCGCGCCTGTCTGATGCTATCTCCACGCTCGTTCCGCCCGGCTCGGTTCGATTTCTGGGAAGACGGGAGAGTAATAATCTCCCCTAATTCAGCCTCCCGGCGCTCGCCTTGTTTTCTGGGCTAAACTGGGATCATTGAAGCTTTTCCAGGAGAGGGACCAGGAAGAGCAGGTTAACCAGTTAAAGCCTGGGGGGGTCCATCCGGGAGGGGAGGAGGACCTGGAGCTGTCCTGATGAACGTGTGTATTTGTGTGTTCCATTTGTGTGTTAAGATCTATTTATTTAATCCTGCGGCGTGAAAGCAGTCGGAATGCTTCACATTCCGGCCCACAAACCGAATTTCATGCTCGCTGGTGATGGTCCGACACACTCGCCTGTGTCTGCAATATGGGATTTGTGTGGGAGAAGACCGCTGTTCACACCTGAGGGGGTTTGTGTGTGTGTGTGCGTGTGTGTGTGTGTGCGTGTGTGTGTGTGTGCAGTTGCCAAATCTGGCCAGTCGTCACCCTGTCAGCTTCCCTGCGTCACGTCTGTTTGGAAAACGTTATTCCTGTTGTCACATCCAGCAGCGCGTGGAGGACAGAAGGGAGCATCTGTGTGGATCTGCAGCTTTGAGCCAGGACCCTCCTGCCCCCCCCCGCCCCCATCGTGGACGTGTGTCCTTAGCCCCCCCCCGCCCCCGGTCCCAGCCCCGCCCCCCCGGGCCTCCTGGGTCGTTGGGAGCGTGGATCCACAGTTGGTGAAGAACCTTGTCACGGCTCCATCAGCCCCATCAGAGCAGGAACCTGCCTCTCAGCATGGCCAGTTAGGTCATGGGTTTGAGGCCCTTTGGCTCCAGATGGGGGGGTCTTTGGGGGGGGTTTC
>CAJVRN010000011.1:13147500-13150000 GCA_911728415.1 Lagocephalus sceleratus | reverse complement strand
CTCAGTCTCAGTGTCAGCTCCAGAGGATGTGATCATGTCTGGAAGTAATTCCAAAACAGGGATTATCCGGAGCAGAGCCTCGGCCACTTGACTGCAGCATGCGCGGCGCAGCGGCCGGAAACATGCGACGGGCTGCCAGTTCACCCACGCAGCTTCCTGGAGACCCGACAAGAAGTGGAAGCTGGGCGCGTTCCCATCAGGCGCTCCTGCAGCTTCACCCTCCACGCTCCGGTGTAATCCTCACCACTGGGGGGGGGCAGAGTCTGGGTGTGTGTGTGTGTGTGTGTGTGTGTGTGTGTGTGTGTGTGTGTGTGTGTGTGTGTGTGTGTGTGTGTGTGTGTGTGTGTGTGTGTGTGTGTGTGGGGCGCTGATAGGCGGCGGGCTTAATTAGTGTTCACGTCTGAAGCGGTGCTGGTTATCGGAGGGCGAGGAGGCGGAGCCAACGAGGCGTTCAGGATCCCCTCATTAGTCCGATGATAATGGGGGGGGGGTCTGGAGGTCAGCGGGAATCTTCTGGAATGACTCAATCAAACATTCCGAAGGAGTGTTCTACTTTCCCTCCTCTGGAGCTTCTTCCTCATCGGCCGAGGGGCTCTGGGAAGAGGCGGAGGAACCACACCGGAGCACGGATCCACGGGCAGAACTTCCAGAGGGACTCCAGCAGTTTAGGTGTGACGGGGTGGAGATCCAGATGTTCACACCAGCTGACACACACCTAAACCTGCTGGTGTTGAGATCCAGATGTTCCTTGAGGGTGCTCAACCAGGACCAGGACCAGGACCAGGACCAGGACCAGGACTAGGACCAGGACCAGGACCAGTCGTCTCAGTCCTGTGAGGATGCTGAGGTCCTTTCAGTTCCTTTATTTATTCCAGTTTTACTGAGAAACACACACACACACACACACACACACACACACACACTCACACACACACACACACACACACACACACACACACACACACACACACTCACAGAAAGTGTGTGAAAACATGCACATGCAGCCAACCCCCACAGGTCATCCTGCAAACTGAAGATAGAGCAGGAAGCAGCAGGAAAGGTGGAGTTAACCCCCCCAGACGGGATGTTACAGCCGGGGGGGGGCAGGGTGTGTGTGTGTGTGTGTGTGTGTGTGTGTGTGTGAGTGTGTGTGTGTGTGTGAGTGTGTAAGGAGCAGGTTTAACCTGCCGCCCCTCCTTTAACCCTCTGGTGTGTGAGGGGACACCACCCCCCAGGGCAGAGACAGATGAACACAGGAATCCCAGCACCGGATCTGAGTTGGGAACAAACCGGGCCCTCAGAACAGAACCGGGCCCCCAGAACAGAACCGGGCCCTCAGAACAGAACCGGGCCCTCAAAACAGAACCGGGCCCCCAGAACAGAACCGGGCCCTCAGAACTGAACCGGGCCCTCAGAACTGAACCGGGCCCTCAGAACTGAACCGGGCCCCCAGAGCTGTGGAACACCCCGGGGGTGAGATCAGGGTGTGGAAGGTTCTAAATCGTCCCAACGTTCATGCTCCTTCTTCTTCCTAATGTGGAATAAGCTCTGCTCCCTGAGAGTGTGTGAGTGTGTGTGTGTGTGTGAGGGTGGGGGTGTGTGTGTGAGTGTGTGTGTGTGAGCGTGTGTGTGTGAGTGTGTGTGACTGTGTGAGTGTGTGTGAGTGTGAGCATGTGCGAGTGTGTGTGTGTGAGTGTGTGTGTGAGTGTGTGTGTGAGTGTGTGTGTGAGCGTGTGTGTGTGAGTGTGTGTGTGGAGTGTGTGAGTGTGTGCGAGTGTTTGTGTGTGAGTGTGTGTGTATGAGTGTGTGTGTGTGAGCGTGTGTGTGTGAGTGTGTGTGTGTGTGAGTGTGAGCGTGTGTGTGTGTGTGAGTGTGTGAGTGTGAGTGTGTGTGTGTGTGAGTGTGTGTGTGTGTGTGTGCGTGAGTGTGTGTGTGTGTGAGTGTGAGCGTGTGTGTGTGTGAGTGTGTGTGTGTGTGTGTGAGTGTGTGTGTGTGTGTGTGAGTGTGTGTGTGTGAGTGTGAGCGTGTGTGTGTGTGTAAGTGTGAGCCCCTCTTATGAATTGATTTTCTGCCCCCCCCACTGAGCCAACTCTCTCTCTCTCTTTATCTCGCCCCCCCTCCTCAATTACGCCCCCAGATCCGTCCGTATCCGTCTCCCCATCGTCTCCCTTCACTCCCAAATCCCGCTGTCACGCCTCCCCCTCCAGAGCACGTCGACTCCAGCAGGTCTGATTCTTTAGTCACCTCCGACTTCTCCGACCGTCCGTCTGTAGTTTGGGCTTCGGAAAAGTGGGAATTGTGCGTCCGACTCTGAAGCGTTGTGGGATTCACCCTGATGTGTGTGTGTGTGTGTGTGTGTGTGTGTGTGTGATGAGCTGTTGGCTCCGCAGTTGAGGAACAGAGAATTCCAGGTTGTCTGGGATCAGGCTGGGATGTGGCTGGGATCTAAGTGGGATCAGGCTGGGATCGTACTGGGATCAGGCTGAGAAGAGGCTGGGAT
>CAJVRN010000011.1:13137500-13142500 GCA_911728415.1 Lagocephalus sceleratus | reverse complement strand
CACACACACACACACACACACACACACACACACACACACACCCTTCTCATGGTCGTTTCCTGGCCTCCACCCTGGTCTCCTCCAGCAGGTTCAAACATCTGCTGGTTGTTCCTGCACACCTGAAACTAACACAACAACAACCCAAGTCCAACAAGAACAACCAAAATACAACAACCGAAAATAGAACAACTGAAATAAAACAAGAACTGAATTAAAGTGTAGCCACAGATTTAACAGACTCAAGCAGAGAAATCAATTTTCTCAGATTAAAAGTCTTCAGCAGCGTTTTTGATGATAAACAGGAGATGGAAGAGTGTGTGTGTGTGTGTGTGTGTGTCTGAGTGTGTGTGTGTGTGTGTGTGTGTGTGTGTGAGTGTGTGTGTGTGTGTGAATGTGTGTGTGTGAGTGTGTGTGTGTGTGTGAGTGTGTGTGTGTGAGTGTGTGTGTGTGAATGTGAGTGTGTGTTTGTGTGTGTGTGTGTGTGTGAGGAGGATATATGCACGGCGCTGATCACTTCCACTGGCCTCAGTCAGACGCAGTGTTTCCCAACACCAGCTGGAATGTCGCCTCACGCTCACTCAGACTTCGTTGGGAACGTTGGGGGTCTTTAAATGCGGCTGGACTGCGTTGGTGCTGCGGCCGGGGGGGGGTCGGGGGGGTCGGGGGTCAAACCTGCATCAGCTCACCATCACCCACAAAGACGCTGAGTCACCACGAGTCCTGGGAGAGAATCAGCTCCTAAAAGTCTCTTCCCTTCATCCCGCTGGTGAGATTCCTCTTAATTCCGGTGTGAGGATGTGCTGAGGAACGCTGATCCGAGTCTATTTTGGGCTTGTTCGGTTGTAGCTGCAGTCGTTCACAGACGGCCTCGTTTCCAGAGAAGAGCCACGAAACGAGACCAACCGTCGACCGTAGGGAACAACTGTACGGAACAACTGTAGGGAACAACCATAGGGAACAACCATAGGGAACAACTGTAGGGAACTTTAGGGAACAACCGAAGGGAACAACTGTAGGGAACAACCGTAGGGAACAACCATAGGGAACAACCGTAGGGAACAACCATAGGGAACAACTGTAGGGAACTTTAGGGAACTTTAGGGAACAACCGAAGGGAACAACTGTAGGGAACAACCGTAGGGAACTTCCAAAGCCTTGTGAGTTTGGTGGTGCGTCGCCAACAGACGGACGTTCAGAGTCAAAGAGCTCAAGTTCGGGAGGAAGAAAGTTCCCTGGAGTTCCCTCTCTCCGGCTGAAGAGGCTCCAAAGCTCCTCCGTCTTCACGGGGGGACTTTTTTAATTCCCGGCCAACACTCCAGGTTTTGTCCGGTGTCCCAGTTTTCCTGCGAGTGGGAAAACTCCCAGCAGGATCATTCCTCCTGCTGGGATCTGCTCCGGTCAACGATTAAAAAAGCGTGACCCAAAAACCCGCAGGAAGGTTTGATTAAAGTGAACTGGGGTGTGTGTGTGTGTGTGAGTGTGTGTGTGTGTGTGTGTGTGAGAATGTGTGTGTGTGTGTGTGTATCCAGGTAAGTACAAGGTGTGTTTAACTTGAGATGGTGTGTGTGTCTGAGTCATCTCGTGTGGGTGAAAGCTGAAGTGTTCTGACCTTCATACTCCCTACCTGTGAGTGTGTGTGTGTGTGTGTGTGAGTGTGTGTGTGTCCAGACTTTAAAGGACGGACAGACGTGTGATACTGTTGTCTGATGTTGGTGATACTACAGGATCACAGAATACTGTAGTATTCCTGTTGAAGGATCACCGTCATCATACTGGAGTGTTCTTACTGGAGTGTTCTTACTGGAGTGTTCTTACTGGGGTGTTCTTACTGGGGTGTTCATACTGGAGTGTTCTTACTGGAGTGTTCTTACTGGGGTGTTCTTACTGGGGTGTTCTTACTGGAGTGTTCATACTGGGGTGTTCATACTGGAGTGTTCTTACTGGGGTGTTCATACTGGAGTGTTCTTACTGGGGTGTTCTACTGGGGTGTTCTTACGGGTGTTCTTACTGGGGTGTTCATACTGGAGTGTTCTTACTGGGGTGTTCTTACTGGGGTGTTCATACTGGGGTGTTCATACTGGGGTGTTCTTACTGGGGTGTTCATACTGGGGTGTTCTTACTGGGGTGTTCTTACTGGAGTGTTCATACTGGGGTGTTCATACTGGAGTGTTCTTACTGGAGTGTTCTTACTGGGGTGTTCTTACTGGGGTGTTCATACTGGAGTGTTCTTACTGGGGTGTTCTTACTGGGGTGTTCTTACTGGAGTGTTCTTACTGGGGTGTTCATACTGGAGTGTTCTTACTGGGGTGGATGCTTGTACTGGTCTCCAGTGCTACCATCACCATCCAGACACGCTCTTCGTTCTTCGTTTGTTTCAGGTTTTATCTTTGTTCTCAGACAGACGTGCTGAAGCTTGAGACTCATTCTGAAATTCAAATATTATCAAAAGTGTGTGTGTGTGTGTGTGTGTGTGTGTGTGAGAGAGAGAGAGAGAGAGAGAGAGAGACAGACAGAGAGGGGGGGTAATACTGCAGAGGACTGCAGAGTTTGCAAAAATAGTACCAAACTCTTTCTTTAAGCCCTTTTTCAGGAAGTACAGACAGAGAGTTTGAAGGGTTGAATCAGAGAGAGAGTGTGTGTGTGTGAGTGTGTGTGTGTGAGTGTGTGAGTGTGTGTGAGTGTGTGAGAGAGCGAGCGAGCGAGCGAGGGGAAGGAAAAGTGTCTTGCCTCTCTCTTCTTCCTCAGTTTCACTTGTGTTGCGGCTGCTTTCGCTGGATTTCCTCAGGAGGGAGGATGGAGCGCGGCGCAGGAGCAGCGCTTCATCTCTGATTTCCACAAGAAGAAAAAGTGGGAAAGGCAGGGAAGAGCCCGGAGCAAGGCATTCTGGGAAGAGAGGGCAGGAAAGTTGCTTTAATACCCGAGGAGCGCGGTGCAGGGAACAGACTCACACACACACACACACACACACACACACACCATCAGGATGGACAAAGTGGAGCGAGTGATGAAGATGGTGAAGAGGATGTCCCCGAGGAAGAAGAGGAGCGGAGGAAGAGGAAGAGCGTGGGAGGGACTGGAGAGCCCCGACACGCTGTGTGACGAGCTGTGTCGCTTCAGCCTGTGTATCAGAGGTGAGGGAGTGTGTGTGTGTGTGTGTGTGTGTGTGTGTGTGTGTGTGTGTGTGTGTGTGAGTGTGTGGTGTTTGCTTGTTGCTTTGCTGATGTAAACATCTGGCTGGGTTGATCCTGATGTGGAGGTTCTTCAGGAGCTCGGTGCTCCCGAGGGGGGGGGTCGTGTTTGTAAAGGGAGCTGTGTTTTCGGACGGCCCTAAACGCAGCGTGAGCCGAGGGCTCCAGATGTGTGCTGATGCTGGTGGGGCCACATCGTTAGGGGAGAAGAACGAGACGCTCAGAGTTTAGACGGCTCTTTGATGGTGCTCAGGGAGGACAGGACACACGTGAGACCCTCAGCACCTCCTCCTCCTCTTCCTCTCTCCTCCTCCTCTTCCTCCTCCTCCTCCTCCTCTCCTCTTCTTCTTCCTCCTCCTCTTCCTCCTCTTCCTCCCCCTCCTCCTCCTCCCCCTCCTCCTCCTCCTCCTCCTCACATCTTCATCAAACCTTCATCAAAGGACCTCTAAGTGCTTCAGCCTACAGTCGGTTACAGTCGTAGAGGTCGTGCGGTGTTCCATCAGTGTTTGGAGGTGAAGCTGCATAATGGATGAAGGTGCTCCTCCAGCTTCACTTTCATCCTCCAGCTGAAGCTTCTCGTCTCCACCTTTAATCCGCTTCCCCAAAAAGTCGCGTTCCTCCGTCATCTGGCATAACTGGTCGGCGACCCGTCTCCTCCGCTGTCGCCGTAGCAACCGGTGCCAACACCCGGCCAGGTCCGAACTGGGTCAGCTCCGATCCGATCCCTTTGGGATAACTTTGGGAACGCCAGAGATCCTTATCAGGGTTACAAAGCGGATTTTTCTGCAGTCTGAACAAAGTCTGAGTGTTGTCAGCTGATGGAAGAGTGTGTGTGTGTGAGTGTGTGTGTGTGTGAGTGTGTGTGAGTGTGTGTGTGAGTGTGTGTGTGTGAGTGTGTGTGTGAGTGTGTGTGTGAGTGTGTGTGTGTGTGAGTGTGTGTGTGAGTGTGTGTGTGAGTGTGTGTGTGTGAGTGTGTGTGTGAGTGAGTGTGTGAGTGTGTGTGTGTTTAGTTTCATCTTTCCATCAGAAGCCGGATGGAGCTCCTGTGTCACTTCCATAAGATCCAGTTTCCATCTCAGATCTGGATCCAACAGATTTACGGCGTCACAGCCAGAGTGGTGATTCCAACGTGGTCCAGGTGATCAATCACACCCGGAGGAGGGAATTCCCAGCAGAGCTCCTGAGTCGGGAACACCTCGGTCCCGCTCGGGACGCGAGGTGGTTCTGGGAGCCACCTGGGAATTCTGGTTCTGGAACTGGGAATTTGAGGAGCAACAGTCGGCGAGTCAGGAATTTGAATTCAGTCGGAGGAGGTCGATCAACCGCAGTCTGACTGTGAATCTGTTCACCTGCGCGGGCGTCGTCACGGCAACGGCTGCAGCAGTCGGAGAGTGACGGCCCCGTTTGACACCCGTTAACGTGGGGAATGGAGGGACTATCAGGGAGGGAGGAGGAGGCTCCGCCCATCACGGAGCGCCGTGGGTCCAGCTGCGCTGCTGACAACATCTGGAGCCCGGCACGTCTCAGCTCTGGCCTCGTCTCAGTGAAGGCGCGCAGCAACATCTGGACCACAAGACCTCCGGGAGGCTTCCGCTCACAACAACGTTAAACTCCATCGGACCCGCTCTGGAAAGTTGATCCTGTTCCGACAGATCTAAGACGTTACAGCGGGCACGTGTGTGTGTGTGTGTGTGTGTGTGTGTGTGTGTGTGTGTGTGTGTGTGTGTGTGTGTGTGTGTGTGTGGTGTGTGGAACCACAATTAGCAGCTAAAATTAGGTGTTAAATCCCCTTCTTATTCCAGGCCTCGTCCC
>CAJVRN010000011.1:13122500-13127500 GCA_911728415.1 Lagocephalus sceleratus | reverse complement strand
GCGCGTCTGTAACGTCGACCAGGGTGACGGCGCCCTCAGATTAAGACTTTAATCTTAATCCAGGTTTATTCTCAAAACACCTGAGTACACCTGACGGGAGGACGGCGGGCGGGCTCATCGTGGGGGGGGCGGGGGTGGGAGGGACCGTTGACTTTGACCCCCCCCCCGCCAGGCACCCCCCCTCCCTCACCACCACCCACCCGCTGAGTCACATGACCTCCGCGCTTCCATCGGTGGGTGAGGAGTCGTGAATCCGCACGACTCCGTGGGGGGGCGTGTGGGGGGGGTCACATCAGGGGGCGGTGGGGGGGGTCACATCTGGGGGCGTGTGGGGGGGGGTCACATCTGGGGGCGTGTGGGGGGGGTCACATCAGGGGGCGTGTGGGGGGGGTCACATCTGGGGGTGTGTGGGGGGGGTCACATCTGGGGGCGTGTGGGGGGGTCACATCAGGGGGTGGGGGGGGTCACATCAGGGGGTGTGGGGGGGGTCACATCAGGGGGTGTGTGGGGGGGGTCACATCTGGGGGCGGTGGGGGGGTCACATCTGGGGGCGGGTTCCTCTCCCGACCGTTGGAGGAACATCTGCTCTCTTCCCGCCTCAGCCGGGTTCCTCCCTCACTCAGGAGATGAGGGCGTGCGACACCCGCAGCACATCTGTCCCCACGGAGACGCAGCCGGAACCGTCAGCCGGCGCCGCCGCGCGACGAAGACGGAAACGGTTGAGGAGCGGCGGCGAGTCGCCAGAGAACTCCGACCTCACCGGGACGGCGTCTTTAAACCACCGACCTTCTCGCATGAAGACCTACAGACGGGTGGCGTGAGGGTGGGGGGGTCAAACCCTCTGAGGCGCCGCCTCCCGTCGGTCTGAGACGAGCCCCGATGCTCGCCGCTCGGCGGCTCCTCTGGTTCTTCATCCATCCCTCCCCGTTGCTAGGCAACAGCACATGAAAACAAGTGGGCATGGTCGCTCCGATGCGCCTGGGGGCTGCTCCCGACGCTCCCGCGTTCACGCTGTTTGGAATCCTCTAGCACGTTTGTGTTGATGAAGTCCTGTCATTGCAGACGGTGTCGTCACCTTCATCACCGCCCTCATCATCACCTTCATCATCATCATCATCATCATCATCATCATCACCATCATCATTATCATCACCATCATCACCACCATCATCATCATCACCATCACCACCATCATCACCATCATCATCATCATCACTACCATCATCATCATCATCATCATCCTCACCATCATCATCACCATCATCACCATCATCATCATCATCATCATCACCATCATCACCATCATCACCTTCATCATCATCATCATCATCACCATCATCATCACCACCATCATCACCATCATCACCATCATCACCATCATCATCATGATCATCATCATCACCATCATCACCATCATCATCATCATCATCATCATCATCATCATCACCATCATCATCATCATCATCATCATCACCATCATCATCACCATCATCACCATCATCACCATCATCATCATCATCATCATCATCACCATCATCATCACCACCTCAATCATCACATCATCACCATCATCACCATCATCATCATCATCATCATCACCATCATCATCACCACCACCATCATCACCATCATCACCATCATCATCATCATCATCATCATCATCATCACCATCATCATCGCCACCACCATCATCACCATCACCATCACCACCACCATCATCACCATCATCACCATCATCATCATCATCATCATCATCATCATCATCACCATCATCATCGCCACCACCATCATCACCATCATCACCATCATCACCATCATCATCATCACCATCATCATCATCATCATCATCATCATCACCATCATCATCACCACCACCATCATCACATCATCACCATCATCACCATCATCACCATCATCATCATCATCATCATCATCATCATCACCATCATCATCATCACCATCATCATCATCATCATCATCATCACCATCATCATCATCACCATCATCATCATCATCATCATCACCATCATCATCACCATCATCATCATCACCATCATCACCATCATCATCATCACCATCATCATCATCATCACCATCATCACCATCATCATCATCACCACCATCATCACATCATCACCATCATCACCATCATCATCATCATCATCATCACCATCATCATCATCACCATCATCATCATCATCATCATCACCATCATCATCATCATCACCATCATCATCATCACCATCACTATCATCATCATCATCATCATCACCATCATCATCATCATCATCATCACCATCATCATCATCACCATCATCATCATCACCATCACCATCATCATCATCATCATCATCACCATCATCATCATCACCATCATCATCATCATCATCACCATCATCATCATCATCACCATCATCATCATCACCATCATCATCATCACCATCATCATCATCATCATCACCATCATCATCATCACCATCATCATCATCATCATCATCATCACCATCATCATCATCATCATCACCATCATCATCATCATCACCATCATCATCATCACCATCATCATCATCACCATCATCATCATCATCATCACCATCATCATCATCATCATCACCATCATCATCATCATCATCATCATCATCATCACCATCATCATCATCACCATCATCATCATCATCATCACCATCATCATCATCATCATCACCATCATCATCATCATCACCATCATCATCATCACCATCATCATCATCATCATCATCATCACCATCATCATCATCATCATCACCATCATCATCATCATCACCATCATCACCATCATCATCATCATCATCACCATCATCATCATCATCACCATCATCATCATCACCATCATCATCATCATCATCATCATCATCATCACCATCATCATCATCACCATCATCATCATCATCATCATCATCATCATCATCACCATCATCATCATCATCATCACCATCATCATCATCATCACCATCATCATCATCACCATCATCATCATCACCATCATCATCATCATCATCACCATCATCATCATCACCATCACCATCATCATCATCATCATCATCATCATCATCACCATCATCATCATCATCATCACCATCATCATCATCATCATCATCAATAATGCACCACGCCTTCGTTCCACCACGCTCCCTCCGCCCGTCCCGATGGCGCCTCGGGAGAGCCGAGGCCCCGACTCTGTCTGTTCGGATCGGAACGTCGGCTTCAGGCCGCCGTTTGTTCGGGAACGTCCAAAATCGTTCCCTTTGTTCAGGACGCCAGGACGTCGCGCCAGCGCGGATCAGACGCCGCTTTGAGTGCGGCCTTGGATCAGGGCGCCATTAGAGCGGCGGTCTGATGATTAATTGATCGCGCGTCTCATCCTCGGGGTCGATGGAGCGCGGCGGCGGCGGCGGGAGCGCCGAACTCTTGGTCGTACGCACTTCTGAGGAAACGCTTAAGCCCTGCGCTCCATCGACACCAGCCTCGGAGCGGTTAGCGCGTCGTGGCGCCGCAGCTCTAACGCTGAGGGTTTCTTTCTCTCGTGTTCGCCTGCGGCCGCCGCCGCCACCGCCACCGCCACCGCCACGAGGATCCAGCCTCGTGTTTCTGGTGGATGGCTTTAACCCCGCCCTCAGGCCGCTTCACAAGACGTTCCTCTGTCACAGATGCAGCCTGCGGAGGACCTGCACCCGCGCATTAGTGCAGCGCTGCAGCTGGGGGCCGGGGGGGCGGGGCTCCGGTGGGGGCGGAGCTCCGGTGGCGGCAGCCGCCGAGTCGGGGCTCTATCGCTGCTGCTCTGGGGCCCACGCCCCCAGCCGTGGCCCCGCCCCCAAAGCCAGGGCTGAGCTCGCTGCTCGCCCTGACCTGCAGATGTGCTGGTCAACATCTGGACCCCCCCCTCCTGAAGCTGAGCTGCTGGTTTCCTCTGAGCAACTTTAATGTTCGTGGTGACGTCATCACTTCTTCTTCTTCTTCTGTCCATCCCTCTCCTCTTCTGCTCCGTCCGTTCATCTTCATCTGCTTGTTCCTGTCATTAACCCCCCACACCTTCATTCCTCTCCTCTTCCTCCTCTTCCTCTTCTCCTCTTCCTGTCCTCATCCTCCTCTTCTCCTCTTCCTCCTCTTATTCCTCTGCTCTTCCTCCTCTTCCTCATCCTCCTCATCCTCCTCTTCCTCTCCTCTTCCTCTCCTCTTCCTCATCCTCCTCTCCTCTTTCTTTTCCTCTCCACCTCCTCCTCTAGCTCTCCTCTTCCTACTCATCCTCTCCTCCTCCTCTTCCACTCCTCTTCCTCCTCCTCTTCTTACTCCTCTTCCTCCTCCTCTTCCTCTCCTCCTCTTCTTCCTCCTCTTCCTCTCCCCCTCTTCCTCCTCTTCCTCCTCTTCCTCTCCTCATCCTCTTCCACTCCTCTTCCTCCTCCTCTTCTTCCTCCTCTTCCTCCTCCTCTTCCTCTCCTCCTCTTCCTCCTCCTCTTCTTCCTCCTCTTCCTCTCCCCCTCTTCCTCCTCTTCCTCCTCTTCCTCTCCTCATCCTCTTCCTCCTCATCCTCTCATATTCCTCTCCTCCTCATCCTCTCCTCTTCCTCTCCTCTTCCTCTTCTTCCTCTCCTCATCCTCTTCCTCCTCTTCCTCTTCATCCTCTCCTCATCCTCTTCCTCCTCTTCCTCTCTCTGGACCTTCACTGCCCTCTGCTGATGAATCGTTGCTTCGCTCCTCCTCCGTCTCTCCTCTCTTCCTCCTTTCCTCTCTTTCCGTCTGCAGCTCAACGCTCACATGATGTGGTGCTTGGTCTGCTTTCATCCTTTGATGTTTATCGTCTTCTGTTGTTAATGTTGACGCTGTGTTTGTGCTTTATGGCGTCTTTTTAAACCCCTTTATCACCACCAGCCCCGCGGTCGTTCCCTCCTGTCTGACATCATTACAGGCAGGACCCGCCGACGCGCGCGTGTAATCTATTACTCTCGACGCTTTTATCGTTTACGC
>CAJVRN010000011.1:13095000-13117500 GCA_911728415.1 Lagocephalus sceleratus | reverse complement strand
GTTCAGAGTCCTGGTGAACACAACGTTACAGCGACAGGTAGAGGGAGACAGGTAGAGGGGGACAGGTAGAGGGAGACAGGTAGAGGGGGACAGGTAGAGGGAGACAGGTAGAGGGGGACAGGTAGAGGGAGACAGGTAGAGGGAGACAGGTAGAGGGGGACAGGTAGAGGGGGACAGGTAGAGGGGGACAGGTAGAGGGAGACAGGTAGATGTTGGCGTTTAAAAGGCCGTGTAAACCCCTAACCCCTCACACAGGTGACCCCTGACCCCTCACACAGGTGACCCCTGACCCCTCACACAGGTGACCCCTGACCCCTCACACAGGTGACCCCTGACCCCTCACACAGGTGACCCCTGACCCTTCAGCTCCTCAGAAACTCCAATAATCCAGGTTTTCATCTGACCAGGATGACGAGGGGTCGTCAGATTCCAGCCTTAGACCTGTGACCGCGTGTGTGTGTGTGACCGCGAGTGTGTGTGTGACCGCGTGTGTGTGACCGCGTGTGTGTGTGACCGCGTGTGTGTGACCGCGTGTGTGTGTGTGACCGCGAGTGTGTGTGTGACCGCGAGTGTGTGTGACCGCAAGTGTGTGTGACCGCGAGTGTGTGTGACCGCAAGTGTGTGTGTGACCGCGAGTGTGTGTGTGTGACCGCGAGTGTGTGTGACCGCAAGTGTGTGTGTGACCGCGAGTGTGTGTGTGTGACCGCAAGTGTGTGTGACCGCGAGTGTGTGTGACCGCGAGTGTGTGTGACCGCAAGTGTGTGTGACCGCGAGTGTGTGTGTGTGTGAGTGTGTGTGTGAGTGTGTGTGTGTGTGTGTGTGAGTGTGTGTGTGTGTGTGTGTGTGAGTGTGTGTGTGTGTGTGTGTGTGAGTGTCACTTCAGTCACCCTGTGATCTAACCGACAGGACAGCCAAGGAAAAGTAATGATGGAGTGGATTTCACAGAGGAAGGCTTTCATCTTTTGGCTACAGTTGGCCTTACGCACACACACACACACACACGTGCAGAGACACACACAAGGACCCACACACACACACACACACGTGCAGAGACACACACAGACGAGCTTCAGACTATGAAGAAAAAGGAGCAAAACCATAACTGGGGCATCAAAAGTCCCGAAGGCTTTGGGCTACATTTTTTGCATAATCAGGAAAGAGAGGGGGGGTGAGGGGGGGTGAGGGGGGGGGAGAACAAGGGGGGTGAGAGAGCGAGAGAGAGAGGGGAGTGTAATTAAATGAGTGTGTGCAGGAGGGTGTGGAACACATCAAGTGTGTCAGGGAGCCGCCGACTGATTAAAGTCGATACCGGACGCGTCGCCACCGCCGGCCGCTGAGACGCGCGCGCTGGCGACACTTCAGCCGGCGAGGGGGGGCGCGAGGGTGGGGTGAGGTGGGGGGGGTCCCTGGGTGAGGCAGGAGAGAGAGAGGGAAGCCGTCCCCTCCCCCTCCTCCCCCTCCTCCTCCGCTCCGCCGTGAGGAGCGTCGTCCTGAGCGGAGCAGCGTTCCCGGGAAAGATGCTCTTCCTCCAGACGATCCTGAGGAGGAGGCTGCTGCTCAAAGGTACCGAGGAGACGAGGACCCCTCTCCCTCAGCCCCCATCGATCATGACTGATTGATTGATTGACTGATTGATTGATTGATCTGGTTTGATGTGTCTCTGTGCAGCGGTGTGAGTGTTCCGCCATCAGGAGTGTGTGTTCCTCACTTCATATCAGCAGTGTGTGATTGTGTGTGTGTGAGTGTGTGTGTGTGTGATTGTGAGTGTGTGTGTGTGATTGTGAGTGTGAGTGTGTGTGAGTGTGTGTGATTGTGAGTGTGTGAGTGAGTGTGTGTGTGTGAGTGAGTGTGTGTGAGTGTGTGGATGTGTATGTGTATGTGAGTGTGTGTGATTGTGTGTGTGTGTGATTGTGAGTGTGTGTGTGATTGTGAGTGTGTGTGTGAGATTGTGAGAGTATGTGTGTGTCTGTGTGTGTGTGTGAGTGTGAGTGTGTGTACAGCTGTCACCTCTGTACTCTCAATGACTCAAACTTGGCGTGCTGCTGATGAAGTTGTGTTTAATCTCCCTTCGCTCCCTCTTAATGCGTCTGTAGACAGAGAAACTCACCTGGCATCGATCCCCCACACACACACACACACACACACACTCTGCCCCCCCACTCAGACATCAGTACCTTGAGGAGAGGCGGTGTCATTAGCTCTGAGGGCTTTTTCCTCTTCTCGTCTCTTCTCGTCTTCAAAGCGTTCCCGATGAGTCTTCCACATCCCTGATGTCGGATCAGCTTTTAGCTTCCTGTTATATTTCCACTTGTTTTGGTGCATGTGCCCCCCCTCACCCCCCCTCGCCCCCCCCCAGCCCGCCTGTCGTTATCAGCGGGGAGATTTGCAGTTCTTCTTCCTCCGCCTGATTTATTTATGAACGTGGATCTTTGATAAGGAGCCCGGAGACACGCCGGCGAAACGGGCACAAGTGTGGCCGACTGTGGGGGTGTGGGGGGGGGACTACCACCAAAGCCGACCAATCGGGAACCCCGGGGGGGGCCACCTGAGTCGGGTGGTGGCGTCCTCCCCGTCTGGGTCTGCTCTGGGTTCGCTGCCCTGCGCCAGCGCTCGTGATGGCGTCGCCACGAGGCGCCGCCGTCCCGCCGCTGCCCCCCGTCGCCAGGCGCCCCCCCCCGGCTCTGATGGCGTTTGTCGGGGAGTCCCTGTGAAGCAGAACCCTCCGTGTGTGAAGTCACGTCAAACCCACTCGGAACCTCCGGGAACACCGAAGCCTCTCGGGTCGACGCTGCAGGTCAGCCGGCGAATCCTCGGGGGATGAGGACCCGCTCGCTCTCAGAACCGACGCCCGTCACACGAGGGCTCCAGACAGGAGCGTGGGACTGAAGGAGCTCCTGCCCCCCCGGAACGCTACGAACCCACGGAAGAGGGGAGAGAACCCGAGGGAGGCCCGAGAGGGGGGTGAGGGGGAGGCAGGTGAGGGGTGTGAGGGGTGAGGGGGTGAGGGGGGAGGCAGGTGAGGGGGGTGAGGGGTGAGGGGGTGGGGGGGAGGCAGGTGAGGGGGGTGAGGGGGGAGGCAGGTGAGGGGGTGAGGGGGGAGGCGGGTGAGGCTCACCTCACTCCCAACATCGTCTCCCCCCTCACGCTTCCCTCTCCGGACTGAAGAGCGCACATCTGCATACGGGTCGGGGGGGGTCGGGGAGGGGGGGGGTGTTTGTTGAGTTCAGACTCTTTCTGCCTTTTTCTTCACCTCTTTTTCCACCCTCACAAACATCCTCCTCCTCTTCCTGTCTACCCGTTCCCCCTCTTCCCCCTCTCCCCCCCCCTCTCTCCCCCCCTCTCCCCCCCCCTCGCCCCCTCAGCCATGCAGATGTGCTTTCTTTGATTTTGTCACCAGAGATTAATTAGCACTTTATTAGGATTCCTATTTATACCTCCAGTGGGGAGCGGGGGGGGGTGAGGAAGGAGAGGGGGAGTCAGGGGAGGAGAAGACGAGTGTGGGGGGGGTGAAAAACAAGCTGCGTGAAGTGGGAGGGGCCCAAACAAGTCCTGAGGTGGAACCAACACGACGCAGGAGGTCAGCGCGGGTCGAGAGGCACCGCCCTCAACGGGGGCTCGGACCGCCCAACGGGGGCTCGGACCGCCCAACAGGGGCTCGGACCGCCCAACGGGTCGGGAAGACGTGCCGAGGCTGTGGCGTTTGAGGAGGAGGAGGAGGAGGAGGAGCGATCTGGGGGGGGGGGGGGGCTCCTCTCACCTGGATCTGTGCGCGTATCTCATGTGGAAGTGGAGCTCGTCTCAAGCTGAATAACAAAAGTGCTGGAGCACAAAGGGGGAGGACAGGGGGGAGACGGGGGAGGATGGGGGGGCTGGGGGGAGACGGGGGGGTGGGGGAGGATGGGGGGGGGATGGGGGGGTCTCACACCCACACTCTCAACTTCAGAGGAGCCTGACGTGGGTTCAGCAGGTGGAGTTTAGGGTTGTGTCTGTGGTGGATGAGAGGCTGGGGGGGGGGCGTGGGGGGGGCGAGGCGAGGGGGGGCGAGGCAAGGGGGGGGGGGCGTGGGGGGGGCCGCTCACACATTCTGCCCGTCTGCTGCAGCAGGACAGTTTGTTTTAGGAGGTTGGCAGAAGAGACTTCCTTCAGGCTCCACCGGAGGAGTCAACAGCAGAAGATGCGTTTATGTGTAATGGATGACAGGACAGCGGGGGGGGGGCATGGGCAGACAACAGGAAACACGAGATGAGAGGAGATGAAAGAAACAAAGACCAAAGACAGATGAAGGGAGAGCGAAGGAGCGCGTCCACGTCAGACCAAAGCAACAGACCACAGAGTCCTTCACCAGCGACCTGATGGGCCTCAGGAGGCCGAGGTCAAAGGTGACCCTGAATCGACGTCTTCAGCCTCGGCGCCGACGCGCCTCAAACCTCCCCCGAATTACTTTGATGTTCGCCTGAGGCGCGGTCGCACCACGAGCGAGGGGGCGCCGCTGGGGGAGGGCGGGGGTCCCGGCGTGCGTGGGAGAAGGTTCCTGAACTCCTGGCAGGAACCTTTCGTTTGGCCCCCCTGCTCCCCGGAGACGGAGCACGGCCTCGCTACATCAAAGCAGCGCGCTTCTGAGATCAAAGAGGCTCTTTAGAGTGAAAACGGTACGACCGGGGTCAAAGGTGACGCTTCCAGTGAGCAGGAGGTCCAGGGATGATCCACGCCGCCGGAGCGCCACGTCTGACGGAGGCTCGTGGAGTTCCGAGCTGAAGGTCGATCCCAACGATCAGGCAGCGCGGCGGCGCCGTCCCGCCGAGGAAGCGCGGCGAGCACATTCGGGGTCCATTTGCATTTCAAACCCGCCGACATCCACGGCGCCGCGGCGGAGACCTGCTGATGCGCGCTCCCCCTCTGATTCCTCCTCCGTCTCCTTCCCGCCCGATTCCGTTGATGCTCAGGTGTCTCACGCGGCGATCGTCGTCCTTCGGTTCCCCCGCCGCCGTCAGCCATGAGGCGGAGTACCTCGTGGTGCGTTCAGGTCACGTGGGACAATCTAAAGACTGAGGCTCAGCAGGTGTGATACAGATGAGACTTTAGACAGGTTGATCAGGTTGAGATCGTCCATCGTCTCTTGATGACCACCGCCGTCCCCCAGGTCTCGTTTCGTGTGGCGAAGGATGCGTTCGAGGTCTCGTGGACCCGTTCGTGCTGCTTCTCCTGGTTGGAGACTCGGGCGCTGCTGCAGTGCAGCAAGGCTTAATTAAGGAGGCTCCTTTTCCCTGCGACAGCGCTTCCTCGCCGTCAGCGCGTCGCCTTCGGTTCGAGAGTCTTCATCTGTCCTCGTTTGTGCCCCGCGGAGCGGCGGCGTTCAGCAGGGGGAGGAAGAGACCCTCGGAGCGAGCGAGGGGGCGGCGCTTGAGCCGCGATGTGACATCATCAGACGTTAACGGATGTGGTCACGGACACACGGGGAGGGGTTTGATCACGTAACGATCTGAGCAGAAGGATGGTGAGGAAGAGGAGGAGGAAGAGGAGGAGGAAGAGGAGGAGGAAGAGGAGGAGGAAGAGGAGGAAGAGGAAGAGGAGGAGGAGGAGGAAGAGGAGGAGGAGGAAGAGGAGGAGGAAGGAGGAGGAAGAGGAAGAGGGGAAGAGGAGGAGGGGAAGAGGAGGAGGGGAAGAGGAGGAGGGGAAGAGGAGGGGAAGAGGAGGAGGGGAAGAGGAGGGGGAAGAGGAGGAGGGGAAGAGGAGGAGGAAGAGGAGGAAGAGTTTGAGTCAGGAAAGTTAGAGTTTGTGTCTTTATGAGATCGTCGAGGAAACGAGCAGCAGGGACGACGGGTTCAGTTCAGTTTAGAACTTGTGTTGGAGTTTGAGAACAAACGCTCATTTACAAACACATCAAGGGACAACCGTGTGTGTGTGTGTGTGTGTGTGTGTGTGTGAGAGATCACTCACTGCAGGAGCAACACTCAACGATGACTTTTACATTTAAACCTGAGAACAAAGGAGAGAGGTTACAGCTGTTTTAACTTACACAAAAGCACACATCTGTGAGAGAGACACACGACCACGACACACACGACCACAACTGACACAACACAACTACACCCCAAGACACCACAAACACACACTAGGGCCAACACTACCGGCACAGGGCAGCTGGGGTGTGGGTTTAAATAGATGGGGAGGGAGGCGGAGCCTCAGGTGAGGTCGATCACGCTCAGCTGAGGTCGATCACGCTCAGCTGAGGTCGATCACGCTCAGCTGAGGTTGTTGACTCGAGCGTCTCGGCTTCTGATTTGTTTATTCCGAACACGGACCGGAACACTTCCTGAAGTTAAAAGCGCTTTGGTGAAAACTTTTCACGTATTAAGAGAATTCTGGTTTGACTCCAGCACTTTCTTCACACGTTCTTGTTTTCTTTGAACTCTCCAGTTGAGGGAAAACAGCCAACATCTTATCTGCAGAAACACTGACGAGCACCAGTTCTGGAGCCCCCAGCTTTTGTCCAGCGATGAAAATTGAATGAAAGTGTAATTTCTGTAAATCTCAATCTTCAGGCTGTCTTTGATTACACCTCTGAGCAGTTTTCCAGTTGTTGGAATTTACTTTTTAATTGAGGTTACACATGAAAATACAGAGCAGACCAAAATAATAATAAAAAAGCAGCGACTTCACAGACGCTGCTGAATAAAGTGAAGATGTGTGAGACTTCACATGAAAGACCGAGCTTCAAAACCACACTGACAAAACACGATTGTCTTCAGGGACGCGACTACCAAAATAAGACCGCTGTTGAGCATCGATCATTTCCTCTGGAAAGGTCAGGGGTCAGGAATGGATGGAGGGATGGATGATGGATGGATGATGATGGACGGATGGTGGGCGGAGCTCCCGCCGTCACTGTGAATAATTTGTGGCTGAATGAAACGGAGCTGTGACTCAGACGAAGCTTCGCTGTAGGAAAGATGTTGGGATGAATCTAGGTCAGGCCGGGCGAGAGACCCTCATGACAAACTGACCGCTGGAGAGAGAGAGAGAGAGAGAGAGAGAGAGAGAGAGAGAGAGAGAGAGAGAGAGAGAGAGAGAGAGAGAGGCTAACTAGGGTTATTAGTATCTGCCCCTTCACCCTGACAGTAGACCGTGTGTGTGTGTGCTTGCATGTGTGTGTGTGCTTGCATGTGTGTGTGTGTGTGTTTTTCGTGTCACAATCGTGCATTTTTGTGTGTTTTGGTTGCTGTTTGATGATTTTAGGCAACATGAAAGAAGGAAAAAAAAGGCAGCATCTACCCGAGCGCGCGTGTGAGTGTGTGTGCACGTGTGTGGTGTGTGTGTGTGTGTGTGTGTGTGTGGAGGGGGGGGGGGGGGTAAATGAAATGGAAAATCAGGGATGCAAATGTGGGAGCTCATCGGATGTTTGTGTGGTTGAACTGCGGAAGCTCGACGGACGTGAACGATTCCTGATCGATGGACACGAGGCTGGAGGACGGGGGGGCAACGAGACGGGGGGGGTCAAACGAGACGGGGGGGGTCAAACGAGATGGGGGGGTCAAACGAGAAGGGGGGGGTCAAACGAGACGGGAGGGGGTCAAACGAGACGGGGGGTCAAACGAGACGGGGGGGTCAAACGAGAATGGGGGGGTCAAACGAGACGGGGGGTCAAACGAGATGGGGGAGGGGTCAAACGAGATGGGGGGTCAAACGAGAAGGGGGAGGGGCTGCGTCCTCGTGGGCCGGCGCTCGCCTCACA
Source organism: Lagocephalus sceleratus (assembly GCA_911728415.1). Classification (NCBI taxonomy): domain Eukaryota; kingdom Metazoa; phylum Chordata; class Actinopteri; order Tetraodontiformes; family Tetraodontidae; genus Lagocephalus; species Lagocephalus sceleratus. The sequence continues at coordinate 13,109,768 of CAJVRN010000011.1, read as the reverse complement.
CCCTCAGACGAACTTCCCGACGTCTCCAAACGCTCCCGCTTAACGCGCCCGCTTAACGCGCCCGCTTAACGCCTCCCGTTGGAGGCGGCGTTGGCGCCGGGGCGAGGCGTGGGCCCAGAAGTGAGGCGCTCGTCAATTATTCACGTGCGTTAAACGCGTTCGCTCGCTACAAAGAGAATCTGATTAACGGGGCGACGTCACCGCCACGCCGGCTCGTTAGGGCGGGAAGGAGGGGCTTAGGGCCCCCCCGGCCCCCCCCGAACGAGGAAAAGGGCCGTTTGGGAATTGTGGGTCAGGGTCGATGATCGGGGGGCTTCTGATGCGCAGGACGGAGACGCGGGCGCCGTGGTCGTCTTTGTTTCGCCCTCCAACAGCAGCAGCGCCTCTTCCTGTTGTTCTCCCTTAAAACGCTCCCGTCCTTTCATCTCCATAAACGCGCACCTCCCTCCCTCCCTCCCTCCCTCTCTCTCCCTCGCTCTACCTCTCTCCCTCCTTGTGGGGGTTGAGCGGTCGTAGCGTAAGCGCCAGTCATCTCTGATCATCTCCGCCGCGGTCCCCGCCGAGCTCGCCGCGCCTCCTCCCCCTCTTTCATCTGCCGCTCTCCCGTCCCTCCGCTCCGGATGCCGGCGTGACGCGGAGCGCCGCATGTCTGCTGTCATGTTCTGCGGTCTGAGGAGGGACTCTGGGGCGAGCGCCGTCGGTGAGTGCTCGACCTGTCAGACAAATCGGCTCCGCGCGGTTTAATTATTCAGGCGCCGCCAACGCCGCCGCCGCGCCGCTTCGGGCTCCGACCACGAACACCTCTGGACCGCCGCCTGCTCTAGGTGGCGCTCCGGCTCCAGATGTTAAAGGTCAGGCGAGGAGGAGAACTTTTTCCTGGTGTCGGTTCGGACCTGGTCGCTGCGCGGGGGGGGACTCGGCTGGTTCTGACGGGTCTCCCGGTGGTTCTTTGTGGGGACCCACACCCCAAACCGGGCCCCCCCGGACCCGAGGGCTCCCCGGGACCTGCGCATCTGCTGCTCCAGATGTGGCTGACGAACGGGCGTTCTACAGCACGCCACCGCCGAACGCCCGCGAGTCGCGCCAGAGAAGTGGGTGCAGAGCAGCCCCCCCAGCCCCCAGCGGCGCCCCCTGGTGGCCGGGGTGGGAACGGACGCTCGTGTCGCGCTTGTCTCACGACCAGCGTTCCGATGATCCGCCTCCCATCGTGTCTCTGCTGATGATCCCGGAATCCTTCGCCAGGGCCAGAACGGCTGCGTGGGGGCAGTAATGAGGGGGGCAGCGTTATTTAACGCTCCAGTGAGCGTGGGGGGGGGCTGCAGCCCCTCAGAGACCGGCCCAACGCCACGGCGAGGAGAGCGGGAGCGCTGGTTGGGGTTCTGAGACGAGGCTCGCCAGATCTGAGGGGGAGATTACCCCTGGTGTTGTCGGGCTTGTCCGGGATTAACTGCGGTTTAATTAACGAGAAGCAGCCGAGGAGCGAACGAGAGCCGTGGCGGTGGGAGTCGACCGCACCCACGGGGGTCCTCCGCCTCTGTGAGGACCCGCCTCTGACCTCTAACCCCGACCCCCACCTCCACCTTCGCCCTAGCCTGAACCTTCGGACCGCCTCTTGGCGCCCTCGTTTCTCTGGCGCCGTGGAGCAGCGAAGGGCTTCACGCCCACGCCGGTCACTCCAAAGACGCGTCAAGATCGGGGACGATGGCCGCAACAGCGCCCTGACCCCGACTTAAAGCAACGACGAGAACGAACCCTGGGGGACCCCCTCAACCACCCCCACCTGAACCCGGCCCCTCTCTTGTGCGCTTTGATCTGGACGCGCGACTTTGATCTTGTTTGCGGGATCGCCGTGGCGACACGGTTCCGGCGCGTGCTTCAGCATCGCTTTAAAACCAGCGACCTGTTTTCGCCCGATTAGAGAAGAGCTCTGATTAGTCGGGGCTGTGCTTAATATCGCTCGGTTGGCGTTGGCGTCCGTCCGTTCTCCGCGCTCTCGCTCTGCGGCGGCGCATCGTGAAGCGCGCTTCGCCCCGACGCGTCCCGTCGCAGCGCTTGCTCTTCTCCGCCGTTTCCACTTTAAAGCCTTTAAAAATAACCCGGAGCGCGTTGAGGCTGACAGGCGGCGGGGTAGCTGATGGCGGCTGATACGCGGAGGCCGTCCTCGCCGCGGCGCCCACTCGCCCCTCGTTCACCTGCGCAGAGGCGCCTCGTCGGGCCTTTGGCTGCCCTGTGGCGCCGCAGCAGCAGCGCGGGAGCAGGACGAGCTAAAGGGACCTTCAAAGGTTTGGTTCTTTGGTCTCATCACCGACGCTCCAGCGCTTCAGAACCAGCTCGTCTTTGTTGTCGCCGTGTTTCAAGAAAAGCTGGAGCGCAGCAGCACTCCTCCACTTTCCACTTCCGGAGACCCCCGAAACCCTGAGACCCTCAGACCTCTGAGACCCTCAGACCTTTGAGACTCCCAAGACACTGAGACCCCCAAGACCCTGAGACCCCCAAGACCCTGACACCCTGAGACCTTTGAAACCATGAGACCTTTGAGACTCCCAAGACCCTGAGACCCCCAAGACCCTGAGACCCCCAAGACCCTAAGACCCTGAGACCTTTGAGACCCTGAGACCTTTGAGACTCCCAAGACCCTGAGACCCCCAAGACCCTGAGACCCCCAAGACCCTGAGACCTCTGAGACCTCTGAGACCCTGAGACCTTTGAGACCGTGAGACCTCTGAGACCCCCGAGACCTTTGAGACCACCAAGACCTTGAGACCTCTGAGACCCCCAAGACCCTGAGACCTCTGAAACCCCCAAGACCCTGAGACCTTTAAGACCCCCAAGACCCTGAGACCTCTGAGACCTTTAAGACCCCCAAGACCTTGAGACCCCAGACCCCCTCAGACACTCAGACCCTGAAACCCTGAAACCCTGAGACCCTCAGACCTCTGAGACCCTCAGACCTCTGAGACTCCCAAGACCTTGAGACCCCCAAGACCTTGAGACCTCCAAGACCTTGAGACCTCCAACACCCTAAGACCCTAAGACCTTTGAGACCCTGAGACCTTTGAGACTCCCAAGACCCTGAGACCTCCAAGACCTTGAGACCCCCAAGACTCTGAGATCTCTGAGACCCCCAAGACCCTGAGACCTCTGAGACCCCGAGACCTCTGAGACCCCCTCAGACACTCAGACCCCCGAGACCCTGAGCCCTCTGAGCCCCTGGGTCCTACAGATGTAGATGCTCCTCAAGTGTCCCTCAGGACTGAGGTGTGTCGTGTCCCCTGAAGGCTGATTCAAGATGAACCAATCAGGAAGGCTCCTGCACCCCACCACAAGGGGGCGCTCTGGTTCCACCTTTGACCCCCTCCGGGTCGCGGTTCTGCCGACCCCCCCAGTTCAGTCCTCCCACGTCGTCTTCCTCCACACGTCCTCCGTCCTCTGCAGGTCGTGTTTCCAGCGGCGCGTCGGCCCCCATCACGTCACCTCCGCCCCTCCTCCGTCTGCTCCGCCCCGGGTCCTGCGCGTTAGGTGCACGCGGCGAGGCATCGGAGCGCCCGACCTGAGCGCCGCGCTCGCCGCCGCACGATGGATCATCTGTGACTGGAGCAGCAGAAGGGCCCCGGGGCCGCTGATGCGGGGCGACGACGTGGACGCGGTCGCAGGAGAGGGAGTTTAAACGGTGGCAACTGGGCGGAAGATCACACACACACACACACACACACACACACACACACACACACACACTCACACACACACACACACACACACACACACACACACTCACACACACACACACTCACACACCACACACACACACACACTCACACACACACACACACACACTCACACACACACACACACTCACACACACACACACTCACACACACACACACACACACACACACACACACATACTCACACACACACACTCACACACACACACACACACACACTCACACACACACACACTCACACACACACACACACTCACACACACACACTCACACACTCACACACACACACACACACACACACACACACACACACACACACACACACCCAGAGGTGATGAGCCTCTGAGAACAGGAAGTGTCGGGCGGTTGCAGGAAAAGTTGCCCCCCCCTCGTGGAGGCTGTAATTAACCACAACAGCGCGTCCATTAAGCGCGCTAATTGCTGTTTGTTCCGTCCGTATCTGCTCCTCCTGCGTGGGCGCCGGGGCGGCCCCGCGCATGTGCGGCGGGCTGCAGCAGACAATAGCCAATTATGTCCGTCACCTCCGGCGTCATAATAACTGCAATTAAACACCCGGACGCCGGCGACGCACGGCGGAGTGGGCGTCGGGAGGAGACGGGCGTTTGTTTAAGCCCTTTGAAGTCGGAGCGTTTATGGGAACAAAAGAGCCCCCCCCTCCCCCCCCGCCGCCGCCGCGTGGCTCCGCCTCCTGTACTCATGAATCATGAGGTTCGTTTCTTTTCGTTTTCAGCCGCAGGCGCGTCGACATCAATCTGTTACCGACTTCACGACATCGGAGACTTCTGCACCCGTCAGGGAAACACTCCTCTGGGCTCTGCGCGAGGCCGAGAGGTCGCGACCCCGCTGGGTCCGGGTGTTGTCTAGTGGTCCGGGTGTTGTCTAGTGGTCCGGGTGTTGTCCAGTGGTCCAGGTGTTGTCCAGTGGTCCGGGTGTTGTACAGTTATCCAGGTGTTGTCTAGTGGTCCGGGTGTTGTCTAGTGGTCCGGGTGTTGTGTAGTGGTCCGGGTGTTGTCTAGTGGTCCGGGTGTTGTCTAGTGGTCCAGGTGTTGTGTAGTGGTCCAGGTGTTGTCTAGTGGTCCAGGTGTTGTACAGTTATCCAGGTGTTGTCTAGTGGTCCAGGTGTTGTACAGTTATCCAGGTGTTGTCTAGTGGTCCAGGTGTTGTACAGTTATCCAGGTGTTGTCTAGTGGTCCAGGTGTTGTCTAGTGCTCTTTTCAAACCTGGATGTGGGTTAGTGTTGGTCAGGGTCACCACAGCTCCTACCTGCTCACACATTCAACGGAACGAGGCGTATTTATACATTAAACTGACGAATTGTGTGTGTGTGTAAGTGAGTGTGTGTATGTGTGTGTGTGTGTGAGAGATGCTGCGATAAATGTCAACTTGGTTTTGTATTCAGGCTGGAACTGAGTCTGACGACCTTGAGACGAAGACATTCACAACTTGATGCGTATGAATATTTCTGCCTATTGGAGCAGACTGGGCCGTGTGTGTGTGTGTGTGTGTGTGTGTGTGTGTGTGTGTGTGTGTGTGTGCTCTTACAGGAGCAGACTCCACCCATCAGCAGAGGTCACGCTCACGTCTTGTTTTGGCGTCCTGTTCAAACAGAAAGCGTCACATTGTTTCCGTGCTGCTGAAGCTGCCGTCATTACTCTGAAGCTTCGTTACCCGACCTGTCGGAGGCCCCCCCTCCATGGATGACCCCCCCACGCCCACCCCCCCACTCACACACCCCCCCCCCCACTCACACCCCCCCCCTTAGTCAAGAATCAGCGTTAAAACACGTCTTTGTTCCAGTGCAAGACAGACGTGACGTGAGTCTGCTCCCTGTGAGTTCTGGGTTCTTGGAAGTGTGAGCGTGTGGATAACCCCCCCCCCAACCCCCCAACCACCCCCCCCGGGGCCCCCTCTCATGGACACAGACCAGGCTCTGGGCCCACGTGTAAATAAACCCTCACGCTGGTAAATCCAGAGGGACGAACACGCGTGATGAAGGAGAGCCGTGTCTATTCTGGTCCACATTCCTCCACCTCCAGCGGGACTCGTGCGTCTCCCCGAGCTGTCGAGGAAAGACGGCGTGGAGGGGGGGGGGGGGCCGGGGCGAGCTCGCCGATGTTCGCCGACGCTGATGATGTATCGTGATGGGGGCGCGAGGCCGCCCCCCCTTCGCTCAGGATGCCTGGCCCGCTCCTCGGCCCCCTCGGCGACGAGGCTGCAGACGCTGCAGCGGACGGGAACGAGAACGAGAACGAGCGTTCCCTGAGAGCGCCGGAGTCCCCGCCGCCTCGGGGAGAGCGGCGTCGAACACCCAGAGACGCCCCCGCCGCCTGGAGAGGGCTTTGTGTTCTCCACTTTACTGCGTCTGTGTTTACACTCACGGGTTACATTAGCCCGAGACCTGCAGCACATCACAGCTGCCAGAGGGTGTGTGTGTGTGTGTGTGTGAGTGTGTGTGAGTGTGTGTGAGTGTGTGTGAGTGTGTGTGTGTGTGTGTGTGAGTGTGTGTGTGAGAGTGTGTGTGAGTGTGTGTGTGTGTGTGTGTGTGTGAGTGTGTGTGAGTGTGTGTGTGTGTGTGTGAGTGTGTGTGTGTGAGTGTGTGAGAGTGTGTGTGGTGTGTGTGTGTGTGTGTGTGTGTGTGTGTGTGAGTGTGTGTGTGTGTGAGAGTGTGTGTGTGTGTGTGTGTGAGTGTGTGTGTGTGTGTGAGTGTGTGTGTGTGTGTGAGTGTGTGAGTGTGTGTGTGAGTGTGTGTGTGTGTGTGAGAGTGTGTGTGAGAGTGTGAGTGTGTGTGTGTGAGTGTGTGTGTGAGTGTGTGAGTGTGTGAGAGTGTGAGTGTGTGAGAGTGTGTGTGTGTGAGTGTGTGTGTGAGTGAGTGTGTGTGTGTGAGTGTGTGAGAGTGTGTGTGTGAGTGTGTGTATGTGAGTGTGTGTGTGAGAAAGTGTGTGTGTGTGCACGTGTGTATGTGCACGTGTGCATGTGTGAAAGTGTGTGTGTGTGCACGTGTGTATGTGCACGTGTGCATGTGTGAGAGTGCGCACGTGTGTGTGCACATGTGTGTGTGTGTGCACGTGTGTGTGCACGTGTGTGTGTGTGTATATGTGCACGTGTGTGTGTGTGTGCCCCTGGGCACATGATGCTGGTGACACCCCCCCAGCAGGGCCCAGTCAGATAACTCACGAGTGTTTTTGGGGTCTGATCCAGAGTGTGAATGATTCAGGTTTTCCTATCTCTGTGAGGACCCCCAAACTCTTTCCCGTCACGGCCGGGGAGGGAGCCGATGTCCCCAACGTGCACCAGCGGGGGAACGCCGCGCATCCCGACCATTCTCTGCCCGTCGTTTAGTGGTACCCTCACAACTTTGAGTCTCGGGGAGCCGCAGCGCTCGCCTTCGTGGTTCTCAGCCGCTTCCACGCGGCGCCGCCCGTCCCCGACGCCATCGACCTCGGTCCTTCACATACACATTTAACGTGCTGGGGGGGTGACGTGCTGGGGGGGGTGCTGGGGGGTGACGTGGAAGTGGTGGAGAATGGGGTATGAATTGTTAAAGTCCCCCCCCCCCGATGGAGCCGGGGCTGTAAAGTAGGACACCTCCCCTCCCCTCTGACGAGCGCGGCGCCGCTGAACGCTCTGCGCCGGCGAGGCCTGACGGCTCCGGTTACGGATACGAAGACGTGGGCGGACCTCCGGCGTGGCGTTTGTTCACACGGCGAGGAGGAGGGGGGACGCCCCCGCCCGGGGCCGCTCTGGTCGTCTTTGAGGCTCTATTCCCTTTGACCTGTGTGAGGACAGGGTCTCCGTTAGTTCCAGAGGGGGGGGTCGGGGACACACGGCGGCGACCTGGTCGGACACTTCTGGGCGCTCGGTGGCGCAGGACTCCGCCCCTTTTGTCCTCAGACTGTTCCATCTGAGCGTAAACCATCGTCTACAGCAGCGGTCCCCAGCCTGTCTACCACCGTGGACCGGGGGGGGGGTAGATGTTTACATGTCCAATCTAAATCTAAATCTGGGCCTTTTCCCCTTCAAAATAAACTTCCACGTCTGTTTTTTACTCGATTTGATGCTTTTGGTGCTCAAGTGACCCAGAGACTGGTGGTTTTTCAAAATAAAAGACTGTTCAGACTCAGGGTACCGATTGACCCACGGACCGGGGGGGTTGGGGACCGCTGGTCTAACGCTTCGTTCTGTGTCTTTGTCCAGATGATGGACCTTACGGGAAGACAAAAGACCTCTCTGGACCAGAGCAGACCATGTCCTCCAGGAGACACAGCATTCCAGGTACGCTGTCCCCCCCCCGCTGCCCCCCCCCCTTCTGTTCCCGGCCTTCCCTCACATACGTTCAACCCCACGTGCGAGCAGGCGTCAGGCGGCACGCGGCGCATCTGTATGGGACACGCGGCGCCCTGACAGATTACCAGTGATGTGGAGCTGAGAGGGGCTCATTAATCTTCCTGTCCCCAGGTTCTTGTTCGGTCCATTTCATATGTTTAATACATAAAAGCCAGGAGCTCATTTGATGCGGCGCCGAGCCAGAAACTCCCGTTACAAATAAATTAAGCGCAAACTGCAGAACCCAGCAGAGAACCGAGCGTGTGCTGGTGTGGAACCAGGCTGCTGGGCAAACACCTCCAATCAAAGAGTCCTGCTGGTAAACGCAATCACGGAGCAGCTCGTCTGCGCGGGCACGTCCACCCCCCCCCAAGAATAAACGTCTCAATTACCGTGAGTAAATCAGACTCTTTGAGGGGGGGGGTCTGATATCCGAACCCCCCCGGAGCTCCGGCGCAGCTGCTGCTGACAAATGGAGCTTTTCCTGTAGTGGACGTGGTCGGGGACAGCTGGTCGTCTCAATCAGAGCCCCCGTAGATAAACACGGTGCGAGGACGTCCACCTTTGGGTGGGATCGAGCTTGGGCCAGAACCCGCTGTTAAGGGGGGGTTAAATAGATCACCAATGAAAAGGTGATCAATGAACCAATAAATATAGATCCATACATACGGGGCTTTAGACTCTGAACACTCAGTGTTTGGGGCTGGATCCCCGCCGTTCATCCTCTGAGCCAGAGCCTCATCCGTGTTCTCGTTCATCGGAGATCAGAGCGTCCCGGTCGGGGGCGTTGGACGGCGAAGCGGGACACGACGTCCCTCCGCTCGCCGTCCTTTAACCTGCCGAGGCGTCCTCAAGGTCAGGTCCAGGGCACAGTATCTGTGGAGGAGCGCTCATTAACTGATGCGTATCTCTTTCATTCGCTTTTAGCTGACTGCAGATGTGTGTGTCGCACAAGGACACACACATCTGCAGTCAGGAGGACACACACAGTCGCACAAGGACACACACATCTGCAGTCAGGAGGACACAGTCACACAAGGACACACACACACACACACACACACACACGCTCCGTCTCCTCTGTCCCAACTTTGGTCCCGAGCTCTAACTTCTTATCTCTGCTGTTGTTGTGTTGAGTGTGTGTCTCTGCGTCCTTTTCTTTGTGTATTTGTCTTTATGTGTGTGTGTGTTTGTGCTCAGAAGCTCTGCGGGGGGTGACCATGGTGGAGCTGGTGAAGAAGGAGGGCAGCACGCTGGGCCTCACCATCTCAGGTGGGACGGACAAAGACGGCAAACCGCGAGTGTCCAACCTCCGCCCCGGAGGGCTGGCAGCCAGGTGTGTGTGTGTGTGTGTGTGTGTGTGTGTGTGTGTGTGTGTGTGTGTGTGTCGGGGGCTGGGTCCTGACTTCCCTCCTCTGCAGGAGCGACCAGCTGAACGTGGGCGACTACATCAAGTCGGTGAACGGCATCAACCTGACCAAACTGCGGCACGAAGAGATCATCAGTTTGCTGAAGAACGTGGGGGAGCGCGTCCTCCTGGAGGTGGAGTACGAGCTCCCGCCCACAGGTACGAGGTCGGGGGCGGGGCGAGGGGGGCCGGGGGGGGGGCGTGGCCTTCAGAGAAGTGACGCCGGTCTCCGTCCCCCAGCCCCAAACAGCACCTCAGGCGTCATCTCAAAGACAATCGACATCTGTTTGCACAAAGAGGGGAGCAGCTTCGGCTTCGTCGTGAGAGGTTCGAGTCCCCGCCGTCCCCCGCCGTCCCCCTCCCTCCACCCCGACCGCTCGGGACACGCCCACCGGAACATCTGGGCAGGTTCAACTGAGCGTCGGACTCATTCAGGCAGCGTCAGAGCTGAACTGTGTGAAAGGGTAAGGTAGTTAAAGACGAGGTTCAAGGAGACCGAAGAAGAACGCCAAGTAGGGTCTGCAGTCTGGTCCAGTACAACCAGTAGAACCAGTAGAACCAGGAGAACCAGTAGAACCAGGAGAACCAGGAGAACCAGTAGAACCAGTGGAGAGGAGGACAGACGGAACATGACCCAGATGAATGAGTAACTATGAGGGTGAGAGATGAGGGGATTAGAACGTAAAGTTTCACCTTGGTCGGCCCAAGCCGAGGGCCTTTAAGAGGCCGTCGCTGTGACCTGTTGGACTTCCACCAGTCCCAGTGGGTCAAACGGGGGAGACAATTCACAGGTCAAAGGTCAGCGAGGCTGCAGCGTCGTCACGGCGACAGCAGAACTCAGAGCAGGGACAAGCGCCGTCTCCGCGTTTGGGCAGGTTCTGTAGGTGGTTGTAGGCGGATGTGGAGGCTCCCTCCCTCCCTCACCCACGCTGTCTTCGATCCTCCCTCAGGTGGCGCCCATGAGGACTGGCACAAGTCCCGCCCCCTCGTGGTCACCTACGTCAGGCCGGGCGGACCCGCGGACAGGTAAGGGTTGGTGGCTGGGGAGCTGGAGTCCTCGAGTACAGCGAAGCGAGCGCTGACCTCCGCTGGGCGGGGTTAACGGGCGCCTCCGGGAGGACGGAGGGCGTTGGGGGCGGCGGCGTGACTCACGTAAATACGCCTTCACGCGTCCCCACGAGTCCTAGAAGGGATCAAACGTGTTGGACGGGAGGGCGAGGAGTCGTCCCGCACCTCCTCAGATGTCCCGGGAGGAGGAGGAGGAGCCCCGGGGGCGGGCGGAGGAGAGGCGCCTCTAGAGGAGCGGCGCTCCGTGTACGTGACGGCGAGCTGCTCGATGCTGATGATGCGGGTGAAGACCCCCGAGGGTCCCGCTCCACCCGTGTTCTTAGCGTGTTCAGTCATTGGCCCAGAGGCGCGTTCAACACACCCACCCTCCAAATGTGGGTCAGCTCGGGGAGGCCAGCGAGACGTTCACGCCGCTTTATTTCCCATTTGTGTGCCGATCGGAGGAAACCTAATCCACGCCGCCGCAGACTCCCAGGAGCGCCGGTATTTTTAGACCCGCTCGCTGGGAATTACTCTAAACCGAGAGAGAGCCGGAGAGAGACGCGGGGTCGGCGGCGGCTTTTACGAGAACGTTCAGGGAAAAAGGTTAACGGCGTTAAATTAACGGCGTTAAGTTAAGGGCGTTAAGTTAAGGGCGTTAAGTTAAGGGCGTTAAGTTAAGGGCGTTAAATTAACGGCGTTAAGTTAAGGGCGTTAAGTTAAGGCGTTAAGTTAAGGGCGTTAAGTTAAGGGCGTTAAGTTAACAGCGTTAAATTAAGGGCGTTAAGTTAATAACGTTAAGTTAAGGGCGTTAAGTTAAGGGCGTTAAGTTAACGGCGTTAAATTAAGGGCGTTAAGTTAATAACGTTAAGTTAAGGGCGTTAAATTAAGGGCGTTAAGTTAACAGCGTTAAATTAAGGGCGTTAAGTTAATAACGTTAAGTTAAGGGCGTTAAGTTAAGGGCGTTAAGTTAAGGGCGTTAAGTTAAGGGCGTTAAATTAACAGCATTAAGTTAAGGGCGTTAAATTAAGGGCGTTAAGTTAACAGCGTTAAATTAAGGGCGTTAAGTTAATAACGTTAAGTTAAGGGCGTTAAGTTAAGGGCGTTAAGTTAAGGGCGTTAAGTTAAGGGCGTTAAGTTAAGGGCGTTAAACGTCAGGGTTTGTTCTGACCAGCGGTTCTGGAGAAGTGGCCCTAATCCACCTCTGACTGGAGGATAATCCCACATCCCCCTGGATTAGACCCACCGCACGGCCAGGGTCTGTCCACGGACGCCCAACGAAACGTCCAGAGAACCCGCAACGGCCGACCGCCTCCTGGTTCTGTTGCGCCGCTGACGGAGGGTCAGACTCCCCGGGCGTCGGCGTCCCGTTTTAGGGCTCCTGAAGCATCCGTCAGCCCGAGCCTCTCGCTGTGCGTCTGTTTCCACGGGCGCTGAAGAGCTCCTCGAGCACCTCCTCCCATCGAGCGGTCCCTCCATCGAGCGGTCCCTCCATCATGCGGTCCCTCCATCGTGCGGTCCCTCCACCCATCGAGTGGTCCCTCCATCGTGCGGTCCCTCCACCCATCGAGTGGTCCCTCCATCGAGCGGTCCCTCCATCGTGCGGTCCCTCCTCCCATTGTGCGGTCCCTCCATCGAGCGGTCCCTCCATCGTGCGGTCCCTCCACCCATCGAGCGGTCCCTCCATTGAGTGGTCCCTCCATCATGCGGTCCCTCCATCGTGCAGTCCCTCCATCGAGCGGTCCCTCCATCGTGCGGTCCATCCATCATGCGGTCCCCCCATCGTGCAGTCCCTCCATCGTGCAGACCCTCCATCGTGCGGTCCCTCCACCCATCGAGCGGTCCCTCCTCCCATTGTGCGGTCCCTCCATCGTGCGGTCCCTCCATCGTGCGGTCCAGCTCCTCCTTCAGAAGGTCCGTTGGGCCCAGATCACAGGAGCTTCATCCTGATACTTTAATGGCAGCGCTGCCGTCTGTCATCGGTGTGTCCTCCACCTGAACTTGAGAAGTTTCACTGGTAGTGTGAGATGAGGGGGGGGGTGAGGAGGGTGAGGGTGGGGGTGAGGGGGGTGGGGTGACTCTATCCAATAAAGTAGAATAAAAGAGGAGAAAACAGAGGCTGACTGAGTGATGTCATTAAAGAGAGGAGATAAGACCATGAAGATAAAAACTGATGATCCTTTTGACCTCTGACCTCACTTCAGCCAGTGTGTGTGTGTGTGTATGTGTGTGTGCGCGCACAGGGAAGGAACGCTGCGTCCCGGCGACCGTCTCCTCAGTGTTGACGGCGTGCCGCTGCACAACACCAACCACAGCGACGCCCTCGCCGTGCTGGCTCAGTGTGGGCAGGAGGCGCTGTTCCAGATAGAGTATGACGTCACAATCATGGGTAGGACGGACACACACACACACACACTCACACACACACTCACTCACACACACATGCGTGCACACACACTCACACACACACACAGACACACACTCACTCACACACACACAGACACACTCACACATGCGCGCACACTCACACACAGACACACACTCACTCACACACACACTCACAGACACACACTCACACACACACACACTCACACACACTCACACACACTCACAGACACACACTCACTCACAAATGCACGCACACTCACAGACACACACTCACTCACACACACACTCACAGACACACACTCACACACACACTCACACACAGACACACACACTCACACTCACACACACTCACAGACACACACTCACTCACACATGCGCGCACACTCACACACAGTCACACACTCACTCACACACACTCACACACACTCACAGACACACAGACACACAGACACACAGACACACACACACACACACACACACACACACACACACACGCACACACACGTGACCTCTCATCGTTCCAGACACGGTGGCGAACGCCTCAGGTCCTCTCCTGGTGGAGATCGTGAAGGCGCCCGGAGCGACCCTGGGCATCACGCTGACGTCGGCCAACCACCGCAACAAGCCCGTCATCGTGATCGACAGGATCAAAGCGGGCAGCGTGGTGGACAGGTACGCCCCCCGACCCCCCCTCAGGTGACCCCCCCCCCTCCTCTCCAGGTGCGGGGCGCTGCACAGCGGCGACCACCTGCTGTCCATCGACGGCACGTCCACGGAGCACTGCAGCGTGCTGGAGGCCACGCAGCTGCTGGCCAGCACCAGCGAGCTGGTGAAGCTGGAGATGCTGCCCTCCCACCAGACCAGGCTGGCTGGGAAGCAGCATGACACAGGTGAGGCTTGGCTCCTCCCCCGAGGCCTGGGAGCTCAGGTGTGGGAGGAGCCCGGTCCTCAGGGGTGGGGATCCGGGTTTTCTGATCTACCAGGTGGAACTCTGCTTCTGGTAGATCCATCTGGTAGATCGGAAAACCCGGATCCGGGCCCTTGAGGACCGGACTCCGACACCTGATTTAGAGCGTGGGGGCGGGACTAATCTGGGGTTGTTGCGCAACACCAGAGTCGATCCCGTCCTACCTGCTGTCATCTCTCGAGGGGGGGGGCGTCTTCTCTTCAGATGAGACATAATTCCACTGGATTTAAACCGGGAAACACAGCCTCCACCACGGCGGGTTAATGCCTGACAGCGGCGGCAGGCGTTAACGATGACAGGGCGGCGGCGGCGCAGGCAAAGCCGATAAAGGCGGCGGCGGCGACGCACGAACGTGAGCTCGTTTACGGAGAGGTGGACGTCTTCAAAGCCGCCTCAGTTTCCCTTGATTAAAGAGTCAGGACGGAGATTAAAGTTAGAAGACAGATGGAAATAAAAGAGACTCTAACGGGGGGGGGGGGGGAGGGCGAGGGGGGCGGGATGAGTTTGATTAAAGTCGTTACATCTGTCTCACGCTCCGTTGGACGCGTGTCCTTCTGTCCTCAATGCTGCGTCTGAATCAACAGCTGTTGATGAAGAGGAAGATCAGCAAAATGTCTCATCACCTGTGTGTGTGTGTGTGAGTGTGTGTGTGAGAGTGTGTGTGTGTGTGTGAGTGTGTGTGTGTGAGAGTGTGTGTGTGTGAGAGTGTGTGTGTGTGAGAGTGTGTGCTTGTGAGTGTGTGTGTGTGTGAGCACCTGTGTGTGTGTGAGAGTGTGTGCCTGTGAGTGTGTGTGTGTGAGTGTGTGCACCTGTGTGTGTGTGTGAGTGTGTGTGTGTGAGTGTGTGTGTGTGAGCGTGTGTGCTTGTGAGTGTGTGTGTGAGTGAGAGT
>CAJVRN010000011.1:13042500-13085000 GCA_911728415.1 Lagocephalus sceleratus | reverse complement strand
AATGAGATTATAGTAGGGTAGAGCAGATTATAGTACAGTAGAGCAGATTATAGTAGGGTAGAGCAGATTATAGTATAGGGTAGAGCAGATTATAGTAGGGTAAATGAGATTATAGTAGGGTAGAGCAGATTATAGTACAGTAGAGCAGATTATAGTAGGGTAAATGAGATTATAGTAGGGTAGAGCAGATTATAGTACAGTAGAGCAGATTATAGTAGGGTAAATGAGATTATAGTAGGGTAGAGCAGATTATAGTACAGTAGAGCAGATTATAGTAGGGTAGAGCAGAGCCGATAAATCGGTGGAAACGCGGCATCAGAGTAAAGACCCCGTGCTCGTGTGTGTCATGTCACCAGATGTTCACCTGCACCAGGAGCTCCACTTTAACCACGAGGCCCACCTGCACCAGGGGGCCCACGTCCACCCGGACGGCCAGTCGCCCGTCCTGCAGCACGAGCCCAAGGCCAAGGCCTCGCTGAGGGTGTCCGAGAGGACCTGGGAGTCCCGGCGCATCAAGGAGGAGATGCAGGGCATCGTCTCCCCGACGCCCCTGGAGCTGCACAAGGTGAGTCCGGCGGCGCGCCCAAACGCGCCGGGGGAGACCGTAACCTCGCCGTGGCCCGCAGGTGACGGTGATAAAGGACCCAGAGATCGACGACTTCGGCTTCAGCGTGTCGGACGGCTTCCTGGAAAAGGGCGTGTACGTGAACATGATCAGGCCCGAGGGCCCCGCCGACCGCGCCGGCCTCAAGCCCTTCGACAGGATCCTGCAGGTACTCGGTTTCGTGATCGCCCGAGGTCGCGCGGGGGTTGTTTCACCTGAGCGTACCGTGCCCCCCCCCCCCCCCGTCCAGGTGAACCACGTGAGGACGAGGGACTTCGACTGCTGCCTGGCGGTGCCGCTGATCACGGAGGCCGGAGACAGGCTGGAGCTGGTCATCAGTCGCAACCCGCTGGCCTCGGAAGACCCGGAAGACAATAACAACACGCTGGACCACCCCCTCGACCTGTAACACCTCCAGACGCACACACACACACACACACACACACACACACACACACACACACACACACACACTGGTCTTGGAGGGCACACACACTTTTTCTATGAAGACCAGCCTGTCAGCTCTCTGATGCAGCCTGAAAGCTGCTGAACACCACCGAAGCCGTCTGAAGGCAAACGTCCACCCTGGTGGTACCAGAGCGGGCGGTGTGGGCGATACCGCCACCGGCCACCGGGGGGCGTTGGCGTGGACAACTCTTCCCCTCCATCTTCAAGCCGGGCCAATCCCGTCTTCTAAAACAGCACAGAGACATCAACCTGCATAAACCCTGATTTCTAATCTCACGCCTCCTGTCGATTGGTTAGATCGAGGTAATCCGGGCCCTCTCCGACCTCTGACCTTTGTGCCCGATTGAGGGAGTGTTTTTTTGAAACCTTCCATGAAGGCCCCCTCCCGACCAAAGAACGCTGTCCTGCTCTGCGCCCGAAAAATGCCCACTTCTCCAAACCCAAGAGGGTAATCCCACATCAGCACGTTGAAGACAGGAGCGAGGAGCGCGGCAGACTTGCAGCTCCTGAAAGACCCCCATGTAGCACCGTCAGAGCTTCTGTTTTACACTGTGAAGGTCGACATTTCCCTGTGGCGCCAGCGATAAACGGCAGAGTCGGAGCTGCGTGAGAGTGCTGCTGAGCGCGTAACGACAGCTGGTGGTTAACCGGAGCCGTCTCCGCGCAATATGGTGGCGAGCGAACAAAAACACATCATCTGCAAACAAACAGACCCTCCGGTCGAGACGCTCAAGGTGAACATTTAGAGAAATAAGTCCCAAACATACGGATGCTTCCAGGTCTGCACAGAAGAGGAGAGCACAGGTTAACGACATGTTAATAGGTAAATTATTACTTCCATCTGTTTTTCATGTGCGCAAATGTGTGTGAGTCGAACACCAGATGTTTATCGGGGATTCGCGGTTGAATGTTGAAATTCCACAAGGGCATTTTGTAGGAGGGATACGACAACCCTTCCCACCACGATCCTGTCTTTTTGTAATAATTCTAACAAGCACATCAGAAAACAGGGAGTTTGGGATCCAACACGAGCGTTAACCGAGTCTTTATTGTGCGTCCCCACGCGTTACTCTTTACGGTCCTGGCATGCACAATTCACTGTGAGCAGATAAAACTGTGGCGCAGGTCCAGGAAAAGCGTGTGTGTGTGTGTGTGTGTGTGTGTGTGTGTGTGTGTGTGTGTGTGCTTGAAGGACAGGAAAGGGAAAAAACGCTCCTGTCACATGACACATGACGAGGTGAAATGTTTGGACAAGAACAATCAGCCTCAGTCCTCCGTGCACGGTTACATAATCCAGCACAGCTGCCCCCGTTTCAGGATACCTGGGTGAGGGAGCCTGTGTGTGTGTGTGCGTGTGTGTGTGTGTGTGTGTGTGTGTGTGTGTATGTGTGTGTGTGTGTGTGTGTGTGCGTGTGTGTGTTTGAGAGAGAGAGGCAGATCCAGGCAGTGTACATTTCACTGTACAGGAACACTTGATGAGACTGAAAACCAGACAAATTGTTTTCTGGAGTGAAGCAAAGAGGAATTAAACCTCTTTTTTTTTTTTTTCTGCAAATAATAAAAAAAGGGGCATCTGGCTCTCCCAGAACTACAGAAGAGAAAGCACACTGTTGAATACCACACACTGTAAGTATTTTCATAAACAACAAACTCGTCTGTGTTTTTTAACTTCACATCTTCATGGCCAAAAAAAAAAGAAAATAAACTTTTGTAAAAGCAAAAAGATACGAAGCCTTCCAAAAATGTTCTGCTGGTTTTTAATGTATGTACTGTATGTATAGGTACGTGTGTTCCTCTATAATCCCTATGCAGTTCTGGGTCAAAGGTCAATTTTAAGCCCAATCCGGAACTGAGAAAAGGCTGGTCTGCGATCCATTTGAAGAAGAGTTTGACATCTTGGTCTTAAAGCGAAATCACAAACAACGGCGGTTAAAAACAAACGGTGGGACAGAGGAGGTGTTTTCACTATACTATAAAACGGTTTACAGCTCCTTACGTAACATTTGAAATATCACGTTATGGTGATGTAACACATGGTTTGTTACATCACCAGCTGCAGGAAAGCATTTACACACGAGCGTTTCTCACAAACTTGCGTTCGCGCGACGGCTCTGAACACAGGGCTGTCGAAGCGGCTCAGTCCGTCGGAGAAGACCGAAGGGTGGGACGACTAGCTCTTCTAAACCCGTGTGATTTTTGAATTTGTCACGCTGGCGAGCGCCCGGGGGGGCTCAGATCGAGATGCTGGTTCAACTCCAGTGAGGTCGGGGTCGACATGTCCACGTCCCTTCCTGTCTTCACATCCAGTGTTGCTACAAACCAACCACGAGAAGGTCAGATTACTGATAAGGACCAGCGGTAAACACCAGTTTCTTCACTGAAGGAGGCCAACTCACACATTAATGTACCATGTAACAATCAGCCATTGACCCGTTAATAGTCTCTTTTAACTCTAAAGGCAGCGTCAGGTTCTCCGGATTGGGTTGTTAATACTGTATGCATCGATATTGTGTAGTTTCTGTTTTTCAAAATTGTGTAAAGTTCTATGTAATATAGTATTTTTCTATGACAACAGTACTCTTCTGAAACTCGAGGGCAAGTACAAAAAAACTAAAGGAAAAATGTATAACTTTGTTTGTTGTTGTTTTTTTATTTTCTAGAACATGACAAATGATAAAGAATAAAAATCTAATTTTATGTTGACTGTCTGTGTTTGAGAATTGATTCTATGCATATTCTGTGTGTGTGTGTTTGTGTGTGTGTGCGTGTGTGTGCATGCCTGTTGCATACTGTGGTTCATCCTGTGTATATTCTGTTTTTACAGGCTTAATTACTCCCTTAAGTCTGCTCTTACATAACAGCTCAAGCCTGCACACACACACACACACACACACACACACACACACACACGCACACACACACACAAAGTCTCACATATAGGCACACAACTGCATTTGTAGAAGCATTTCATACCAGTGGTTTATGTACTGGGTAATTACACTGGTATAGAGGAGCCAAAGGACAGACCAGAGGACCTGGTTTGTGTAAAGAACACGGCTCCTGCTCCAGCTGGAACACTGGCAGGATTTAATCTAGTAATTAATACACAATAAAATAATCGGATTACCTTCCCTCAATCCCCATAAAAAAAAAAAAAATCAGATGAAATGCTGCAACCAGTATTTTGCGTCGGTGTCAGACGACTAGCTGTTAGACGTGCTGCTTATCTCTGCAGGCCCTGCACACACGCTCAGGCTCTCAGTTTAGTTTCCCTGTCTTGAATGTTAAAGACAGAACAGGATGTCCTGGTATCTCAAAATGTGAACTGGAGGAATTCTTGGAAAAGGAATTCTGTGATAATCCAGTTAAAGAGCGGCTGTAGAGATCCTTTAACATTTAACTGCCATTCATTAAGATGTTACATTGATTGCTTGTGGGATATTTCCATTTTAACGGTGGTTTATCAGATATTGTGTGGCAGGACGAGGAAGCACCAATGATGCAGGTGGTTTTTGACGTCTGATAATAAAACCGCCAACAGACACGTGGACCGGAGCGTCATAGAGAACAGGTCTGACCACGCCCTCCAACCCATAACACACCGGGCTGTGAGGGACGGCCCCCGCGTGCCCTCCACAATTTGTTTAATCTGCGTTGTTTTTATTCGATTGTTCAATTCAAACGTTCCAGAACTTTCTGTTTCATTTCTCCTGAAAGAACACGAATAACTTAACTTCTTGGAAGCGGTTATAAGTATGTAATTAACTCTGGTATTCTGAAATGTTCAATAACCACACAAACACAGAAACTTTACATTATTTTATGTCTTTTTTTTATTATCAAATAAAAAAAGTTTTACACTTTTGTAAAACTTCAAACACATTTCCTACTTTACAGGTTGGCCATACAAGTAAAAAATAAAAGCTTTCAAATTACTTAGTTACAAATGTTTTTTGTTTTTTTTTCCCCTCAGCAAGAATTAAACAAAAAAATAATTCTCATAAGTTCTCAAAAGGACGAAAACAGGAGGGACAGCGGCAGTATCACGTCTGATGGCAGAGCCTCCGTCTCCCAGAGCTCAGTCCAGGGAGGAAACACTAACTTTGCAACAATGTTATTCTCTGACGGACTTCTACTAAAATAAGGTGAAGGCATGAGACTGTTGGGGGGGGTCCAGGTCGGGGCTGGGGGTCTGGGACAGGACGAGACGGTCACTGGAATAACAGGATTGCTCTGGTGTGAACGTCTTTGGAAGGGCTAAACAACATTCAGAGTGAATTCACAGCTCTTTAAAACGACCTCCTGGGACACAAACAAAAGCGTAGAAAACAATTTACCCTAAAAACTATTGCACTCACATTTTAGCTGTTACTTTGGGGGGTGGGGGGGGGGCACGTCGTTACAGCTCCAATCGTGTTTCGGTGGACCGGGGCCTCGCCGGGTCAGGCCTCGCTGACCTTTGATCTCTGATCGTTTCATCTTTGAGTCAACTTTGCAAAGTTTGGAGACGGCCCCGTCAGAGCGTTTCCGCCTGGGTGGCTCAAACGTAGGAAAACTTCATAGAAAACAAGCGTGCGTGTATGTACAAGCATCCCGAGAACACGACGACACCTTCCCCCGCTATCGCCAGCGCAGACGCACGACCAAGGTCAGAGTCGGAGGACGAGCGGTTATCAGCTAGATGTTCTGATAAGAAAGAAAAACGACTCAAATAAAAAAACCAAACAACTCTTGAGTGAATACAAAAAGGCAGACGGTGTGCGACCGAAATCAGAAACAAATCCGGATACAATCAAAGAACCATGAAAGTAAAGGTCATAATCTCAGAGCAGTTTCAAGTTCCACTTTCAGAAACTTTCACGTTGTCCTGCAGGTGACTTTCAGGGTGGGGAGGGAAAACCTGCAGATCGCTTGACCCCAAACTCAACATCTACACAGAGAACACTAAATATACGTTTAAATCCAGGGAAGCAGAACGTCGTCTGACCGATGGAGCGCGTTAAGAAGGCAAATATAAAAGTGTAAATACACAGAGGCAGCGTAAGCGGGTCACAACCGACTGTCGGTTCACCGTTCTGGTCCGACTATCCAACGAGAGATCCCAAGAACATCAGGTCCTGCTCCAGACCCCCCCTCCAGCTGCTCCCTCCAAAGGGGGTCTCAACACTGACCCGCCCCCTGCCTTTAAAAAGCTTCAGTGGATTTTTAAGTAACTTTCGACAGTGCAAACGTCGTCTGGGACCTCGAGCCAGCTCCGCGCGAACGCTTGTGCGTCGTCCGCCCGCCGCTGGGGGGCCGCAGACCCCCTGCGTCTGTCACGTCTTCGCTGCAGCAGCTCAGTGGGGGGGGGGGCAGAAGCAAATCAACAACGGAAACAAGTGTACTTTAAACCAGAAGAGGACCGTTGGCTTTTTTTCTTCTCTTCCTGCCACTGCTGCTTCCTCTGGGGGGGTCAGGCTCCGGGTTCGTTATAAATAGACTAAACCAACGAGCCAGACTTCATGAGAACACGATGGTGGATGTGAGGACGCGACCTGCTTCGTTGCTCTGAACAACGAGAGGAGGGGCGCTGCTGCGTGGCCCGGTGGGGGCTGCTCGCGCCCTCTTGACCTTTTGGATTTGGCTGCTGCTGGCAGGTCACGTGACGAGGCCTGTGCTTACACAAGTGAAACAAGGAAGTGAAACCACCTCCAATCGCTCGCCATCGACTTCTGTCTCTGAGTGGGACTGAAAAGAGGAACGTACCACGTCTACAGAGACGCCGTTTGGTTTCACCCCCCCCTCACCCCCCCCGAGCTGCTTCGGACCTGCGTCCCACCGCCGCAGCCCCCGTGAATATGCGATTGTTCACGCCAGGTATCGGGTGGCGTGCTCGGGTCCCGGTGATTAACACGGCACGGTGTCGGGTGTTCCGCCTTCCCAGCGCGGTAAGGGGAGACGGGCTGGGCGCTGCGGTCTGCCCACACGGCTCCACGCGTTGCTGCGGCGGGGGTCCTGACTAAAGGGACGCGGCGCCACCCCGGCCCACGTGGTCACAGGAGGCGCATCGTGGATCAGGCGGCGTGGGCCTGTCCGCTCAGATGTCAGCGCCGCCGTTTCTCAACGTTCTCACGCGGCGCATTTCCTGTTGCTTCAGCCGACGGAGACGAGGCCGGTGGAAAAACCCCACGAGCGGGCGCGGCGGCGTGACGCTCACGCGCTCACAGCGCTCGCTTCCGCCTCCCCGCCTCTCGCAGCGCCGCCGTCTACGCGCACACGTGAAGCCACCGCGCTCACGCGAAGGCGAGCTCGGCGTGGGGCGAGCGGACGCCGCAGGGTTGGAGAGACGCGTTCACTGTCCCCCGAGGCGGCGAGGGCAAAGTTAATCCTGGACAGCCCCCCCCACCGCTGCAGCACGCCTCACAATGCTGCGTCTTTCACGCCGTCTGCCTTCAAACCCCGTCACCGACTCTCATTTCTACCTCGCTCCCGTGGGCTGCTTCCCAAAACCACCCACTCCTGTTCCGCGTCCTCGCCAGTGGAGGGGGCGGCGCTGCGGACGGCCCCGCCCCCTCACCAGCCCCACTCGGCATTCCTGACCCGTCCTGCAACATTTGTCAAACAGCAGGCGAGATCTCTGGCCCGGTGGCTCGAGGGCTCCCAGAACAGCCTCCTCTGTTCATGCAAATTATGCAAAAGCCTTAAAGAGCAAAACAAAACATGAGGATGGGGAAGTGGAGCCGCGGGGTTTGTTTGCACAACGACAGGAGAGCTGGGGGGGCTGGTGCTGGGGGGCCGCAGGGAGGAAGCTACGAGGGCTGCCACTGCACGTTTGCGTTTCTTCTTCCGATTAAAATTACAGCAATAATTATCAACAGTAAATACTTATAGCATTATCACCTTAAAGTTGAAAAATGAACATTAACAGAGGGCAAAACCGCAGCAATGTCCTCTGAAAGTAAAATAAATCCAATCCAACAGAGGCCAAGGTTGCCTATTGCAGTCACTACAGTACTGTAAACTGATCTAGGACAGAAAGATAAATAGAGATAGATACAGACTGATGAGCTACTACTGTACAACACAGCACAAAGTACACACTCAAGGGTTCAACCTCCTCACTTCAAATCCTTCAGATACTCTGCAGGGGCGTGGCCTCGGCGCTGCTTTTGGAGGAGTCGGGCCGCGCGCGCTCGACAAGCGACGCGCTGCTTTGGTTCCGTCGCGCCCGTGATTGCGGGCGGAGGAGACGAGGCCGCGTGGACGCAGCTTCGGGATTTCGGTCTCGTTTTGACAAGAATGAGGGCGCGGCGCGTTTTGGATCGTTTTCACCCGTTTAACCCAAATTTGTGATTTAGGGGGGGTTGGAACAAAAAAAAAAAAAAAAAAAAGAAACTTTAAAAATCACGATTGTTGCTTTCTCAAGAAAACCATGAACAATTTACTTTCAAAGTATCTCTAAAAGATTTGAACCAGGATTTGTTGTCCTTAAACCCTTATCAGTCCAACAGACAGACAGATAAACAAAGCTAATTCGCTTTAGAAGCATTTAGAGAACTCGGGAGGAAAGGAGAGCCACCTCATGGAGAGCCTCCACCTTGTTCCTTTACATCATGGTTTCTACGATGATGTGGGTTGGCGCCTTCAGCCCGCCGCTGTTCCCGTTGGGGTCCAGCGGGTAGGTGAGCTCTTTGGGGCCGCGGTGGTCTTTGGGACGAGAACTGGCCCCGCCACGGACCGGAGCCGCCACCGCCTTGATCCTCTGTGGGGGGGGACGGGAAAGAGGTGAGACCAGGCGCGTCCTGGACGCACAACCGGGACGCCGGGCGCCGCTCCCACCTCGATGAGCGGCCCGTCGGATCGGATGATCTTGATGACGACCACCATGGGGATGCAGATCATGGAGGCCAAGGCCAGAGTCCAGCCGAGCGCGATGGCCCAGTCGGGGTACTCGTAGACCTTGTTGTACGTCAGCGGCTTGTATCGGACCAAAGAGAAGACGAAGCAGCCCTGGGGGGGGGGGCGAGGACAACGTGTGACGGTGACACGGCAACATTCCGTTTGAAACATTCATCCTCTCCAATAAAACCACAGAGCAGGGGAAGGAATGTCGCCCTCGCTCACACAACCGTACACATTCTCCAGAGGCGACGTGGGACTCATGAGAACACACACACACTCACACACACACACACACACTCACTCACACACACACACACTCACACACACCAGTAAAAGAGCCAACGACAATCTCACCACACACAGTAGAGGAGTGATAACAGTCCAACTCCATTTCATCCAAGGATTTGGTCTGTAGCCCAACATGTCTTCTAAAGCATCGTAGAAATTGTCAACGCCTGGAAGCACAATCAAGAGCACTTGGATTAACGGAGGCAGCGTTACATGAAACACGACAACAAAGTGGGGCAGCGAACAGTCCAATCGGACCTGGTGGTGGACGCCCAGGAGGGAGTGACCCATTTATTTAAGCTCTTCTGAGAGTTACATTACCAGAATTAATAGCACTTTGTAAATGAATTTACCACATGTTCATCAAGACGCTTTGTGGAGGCACTCACCATAAACCCAGGCAACAGCTATACATTCAAAGAATGCCACCCACAGAAGGCACACACCGCTGGCTGCATAGTAATCAAACAGCTGGAAAATGTACATGCCACCCTGCAGAGAGGGAACACAAGGCTGAGGTTTACACACCACTCAACACACACACACACACTTAACAGCATTTATGGACTCAAGTCAAGACGTTTGTGTGCACGGGGAGGAGAAACACCCCAAAACGACGCGAAGAGGTGGGATACATAACGCCAGCCCGTGGGTGGGGGCTCCTTCCTTTACAGCTTAGATACTGGAGGTCTGCATCTGCACGTGGGCGCTCTGGACGGAGCTGCTGGTGGGTTCCACCAAGAGAACAAGCTGAGGTGGAGGGACATGTTGGGACACGCTTAGCAACAAGACGGCAGAACGGAAAAAAATCAGAGGATATGTGAGAGTGAAAGAGCAGAGGGGAGCGGGGGGACGTGGAAAAATAAATAAGGCGTAATGAGGATTGGGAGGGAAACCACAGCAGAGACAGAAATAGGAGAAGAGGAAGAGCGCGGGGTCCAGAGCGTCCACCGTGTCTCGTAATACCGGGGGGGCTCTGGGCCCGGCGGCGTAAAGAACGCTGCCCTGAGCCGCGTCCTCGGGGACCCAGTCTAATAACGTCTGACTGCTGCGTCCCTGATTTAGAGCCCGAATGAGGCCACCGGCCGCCGCCAACAGGTACCCAGGCTGCAGAGCAGCAGAGCCGTTCGTGCTGGCGCCCCCCCCGCCCGCCCCACCTTTTACAGTTCTGTTACCTTGGTAACCATGGCGAGTCCAATCAGGTAGCTGATGCAGCAGATGATAGCGATGAAAACCTCTCTGCGGTAACCCTTCCTTAGGAAGGATGGATACAGATCCACCAATGACGTGATTTGTCCTTCCACCTCCACAAACTGAGGGGACACACAGGCGTGGTGGCGTGAACCGTGAGCAGGTGGCGCCGCGCCCGCGCGGGCGTCCACGTTACCTGACTGTCGAGGCCGAGCAGCAGCAGCATGACGAAGAAGAGAACTGCCCAGACTGTAGGAAAAGGCATCATGGACACGGCCTTGGGGTAGGCGATGAAGGCCAGGCCTGGACCTGCAGAGGAGGGGGCGGTTGGGTGAGGGGGCGAGCAGACAGAGGTGGGGGGGGGGCACGTTAGCATCGGGATAATCTCATCTGACCCGCATCCCAGTAGAAAGAAAAGGAGGAGAAGAGGAGGTGTAGGAGCTGCAGAGCAGATGTTTGTGTGAGCTGTACGGATGTGTACCTTCCCTGTGTTCAAGTCAGCCTTCCTTACCTGCAGTGTCCCTCCTGCGCCAACACAACCAACACACACGGTCAAGCCCGCCACACACACATTCCAATCAAAACAGCGTGAAACTGGGAAACTTCTGATGAATCACATGAGTGGAGAGGAGGAGGACAATAGGCAGATTGTGGAGCACCATAAGACGCAGATCGTAAAGGCTGATCCAGATTTCAAAAACGCTTTGAGAGTGAGCCAATCGACGGGACCAACGGGGTTGCTGCGTGTCTGGTTTGTTTAAATAACCAGCGGGGTGACGCCGACCTCAACGCTGCAAAACAGGAAGTCCAGAAAAACAGAAGCAGCCCAAACAGCAGAGCGGCTGATAGCACGGTCCAAAACCAAACAACATGTTGACTCAAGATATGAGCTGGTGGGGCTTCCTCAGAATCAGCCAATAGGACGAGACAAGCACGAGCACACCAGTTTGTGGTTTTGTCACCGCTCTGGGGAGGGGGGGGCGGGCGGGTTCCGTTAACGCTCAGAGGCGATCTGAGGCGCAACACACAGCACAAGGGAGGCCGGGGTGAGCTGAACCTGGACCCGGTTGAGCCCCGGACCTCCAGCCCTCGTGAGGCCCTGCAGCAGCTCCCTTCTCCTGTCACGGAGCAGCTCGGAGCAGACGCGCGTGCAGCCCCGCCCCTACACCTGCGGCGGCGCAGCGGCTGAGTTCAGCCCTGCTGGCCCAGGGTCCAACGCCGTCCCCGACAGTCGCGGTGATCCCGCCCTCTGCGGAAGCTGCGGCGCTCCAGAGAGTCTCAGATCTGCGCGTTGGACGCGACGCGGGAGCTGCACAGCTGCAGGATTCAGCGCGTCGTCCCTGAACCGTCGGGGGACGCTCGGAGCCTCGCGACCACGGCGCGCGAAGCAGGCCCCCCCCCAGGTCACTCAGAGCGGACCCCTCGGCTTGCCCCCCCCGGAATCCAGGTTGGAATTGAGACGTCGGTGAAAAGGCGAGCGTCGCCCCCACGACCTCCGCCGCCCCCACGACTTATCCTCCTCGTTCAGAGACGCGCGACCCCGCCCTCTTTTGTAGCCGCGCCCAATCGAAAGCATTCCCCGCGTCACCTCAGCGGAGGGAACGAGGGCGCGCGCGGCGGCGACCATCCCGCCTGCCTCCAACAGGGACCAAAGCATCAGGGAGACAAGCACGAGGCCCAGAGGAACGCCGCCGGTCCCACACTTCCACTCCTCCGCGTTCGACCGACCACCGACCCCCGGGTCGCCCGCGTCCGTTTGGGCGGGCCCCCCCGACCCCCATTGGGGGCTGCGTTGCTGTTTGTCAGTGCTGTTGTTTCACTGGAGCAGGCAGCAGCGCCCACCACCGCCGCTGCCTGTGCAGGACCCTCGTACCTGACTCTGCCACATCAGCAATGTCCACCCCTTGCTCTTGTGCCATGAAGCCCAGGACGGAAAATATTGCGAAGCCAGACACAAAACTGGTACCACTGTTGAGGATTCCCAGCAGCATACAGTCCCTATGTCACACATATGTCATGAGGAGGATTTGTTAATGGACACACACTTCCCTCGCCACCCGACCGCGCTCCCCGCCAACCGCCGCCTCACCTGTAGCAGTTGTACTTGTACTTGTTGTAGCTCCCCAGGGACGTCATGGCGCCCAGACAGATGGCGTAGGAGAAGAAGATCTGGGTGCCCGCGTCGATCCACACCTGTTGGGGGGCGGGGGCAAAGAGGCTGAGGCCCGCTGGTGCGCTTGGTGGCAGGTATGGAGGTGTTGGTCTCAGCGTGTGTGCGTGTGTGTGTGTGTGTGTGTGTGTGTGTGTGTGTGCGTGGGCGCGTTGGGCGCCTACCTCTGGGTCCTTCAGGCGGTCCAGGTCGGGGTACAGGTAGAACTTGATGCCCTCGCTGGCGCCGGGCAGCGTCACCCCGCGGATCAGCAGCACGATGAGCATGAGGAACGGGAACGTGGCCGTGATGTAGACCACCTGGGGGAGAGGGCGCCGTCAGCCCACGGGGAGCGACCGCAGACGCCGTCTTAAATCAACAGCTAATCGGCAGGTTGTCACGGACGTACGACTCGGAGCGCTCGGGGACATAAATCAGGCCGCGCGACTCGACGCGCAGCGCTGAGCGCGGCGCCGTAAACGGTCTGGCGTCCATTCAGCCGCGTCTGCCCGTCGCGACATGTTTTATGTTCCGCGTCCCCGAGATCGGCGGCGGGGGGGAAGGGGGGGGGGCGTCCCCCGTGTTGGAGGATGAGGCGGCGCTCCTACCTTCCCCGTGGACTTGACCCCCTTCCAGATGCAGAAGAAGCAGATGACCCAGACGAAGAGCAGACACAGGGCGAGGTCCCACTTGACCGGGCCCAGGTCGTGAATACCGCCGGTGATGGCCAGCACGTTGTTTCTGCGGGGGGGGGCAAAGGGTCAAAGGTCAGGCGACTGCGGGTGGGAAACCAGGACCGGTCGGGCCCGGAGACGCTTACTCCCAGAACTCGGTGACGGGGGAGACGAGGGTCAGGTTGGAGGCGTTGGCCGCCAGCATGAGCGACTTGTTCATGCGGCTGGTGTCCTCGATGCAGCGGTTGGTGTTCCAGGGGTGGTTGCACTTGGCCCAGGGCAGCTCGGGCTGGAAACACTGGGGGGGGGAGACGCAGACCTCAACCTTTGACCCTTTCTGGAGACCGCCGTGAGACAACATCGGTCTGAGAGGGCGGAGGAACACGACCCGGACTGACCTGGAACAGGTAGTACACGCCCCAGGCCAGGATGACGATGTAGTAGACATTGAGCAGGGACACAATCACGATGGAGGCGTAGCCGATGCCTGAGGGGAGAAGAGCAGGCCTGTGAGGGCTGAGGCCGAGTGAAGGAGAGCTACAGGTAGAGCATAGATCCACCAGTGGGGGGGGGCAGGTGATGGACTAAAATACACGCGGCGGTTTCAGAGCATCCGCTTCAAACTTCCTCTTCCTCTGAGCCGTCCTCCTCGCGACTCCTCGCCTGACAAAGCTGACCTTTAACCCCCGAACTGCTGCCTCAGCAGCAGAACCCGGGGTCGCGGATCGGGCACGCCCGGCCCACGGCGGCGGCGGCGGGCGCCAGACTCCACCTCTTTATGAGGAAAACACCCCCGAAACCTTCGCACGGACGACACGTGTGTGTTTGTGTGTGTGTCTGTGTGTGTGTGTGTCCTCGCAGACACAAACTACTGACGCCATCTTTCAAATTAATGTCCTTCAATGTCGCGCACACACACACACACTCACACATGCACACACACACACGCACACACACACACACACACACACACTCACACACACACACACACACACACACTCACACACACTCACACACACACACACGGCGTCGTGCAGGAGTCACGTTAAACAAACAGCCGTCCCTCATGATCCTACCCAGGGCCTAATGTCGATGCATATGCATGAGGGTAATTGGGCGATGCCTTCAGGAACCAGTTGGTTTCCACAGACGTCGGTATTTCTGAGAGCGCTGCCGTTGGTGACGGGTGTCGTTAATGAGGGACCGCCCCCCACCCACGCCCCCACCTCGGGTCTTTTAAACGAAATTAAATCGTCTTCGATGGTCGTAACGAGACGAACTGGCTCCGCTCGTTCCGCCGCAGTCGAGCCGCGCGACGTTCAGGGGCGCTGGCGCGTCAGCGATTTCGCTCTTCCTCCCAGTTCGTCCCATTCTTTCCACCCCGTCCCTCCTGTTTATCAGAACGGCTCTTTATCTCCTCTGCTGTGTTGCTGTGCTGTTGCCATAGCAACATGTGATGTGGGACACTGTTTACTCTCCTGCGCGCTCGTGTGTGTGTGTGTGTGTGTGTGTGTGAGAGGGAGTCTGAAGTAATTAGTGTATCAGGTGAAAGTGAGACTAACCACGAAAGTCAATGATTAAATGAGGAATAAGGAGGAGGTTAAAGTAAAGGTTTGCGTGCGGTTGGAGAAGGCGCTCCGCTCCGCAGCGAAGAATAAATTAACCTCGTTTTGCTGGTTGGAAGGCAGGAGGAGAGGGGGAGGTGTGAAGATGGAAGGAAGGGAGGACGGGGCGGGGGGGGGCCGAGGAACCGAAAAGATACGCGCGCAGTTGTGGAGGTAACGTCGGGGGAAGAGGTGGGCTGTGCTCTCGGGGACCAAACAGGGCTGGAGTGTGAATCAGGTCTGGTGTGTGTGTGTGTGTGTGTGTGTGTGTGTGTGTGTGTGTGTGTGTGTGTGTGTGTGCGGGAGGTTTTCAGCAGTCTGGAGGGAGGTGGGGGGGGTGACTCAGCCTGGTGTTACACAGCGTTCCTCTGTGAGGAAAGAGGCGGAGCCCGGTCCTGCAGCCCAAAATCCAGAGTCGCTCAGTAACAGAAGTCGTTTTCTTTCGCCGAGCGTTTGGATTAATTATTAAATATGACTGGGAAACCTAACGTGAGCCTCGGGGGCCTCACACTGAGCCCAACCGCCCCGGCAGCCCTCGGCGTTTCCTACCAGTGAAGATGGGGCAGAGCTTCTCCCAGCAGGTGATGCCTCCCTCGGAGGTGAACTGACCCAGCGCCACCTCCAGGAAGAACACGGGCAGGCCTCCACCGAACAGGAAGATGAAGTACGGGATGAGGAACGCACCTGCGGAGGGAAGAGGAGGGTGAGGGGGGGTGAGGGGGCAAGGGGGGTGAGGGGGGGGTGAGGGGGCGAGGGGGGTGAGGGGGGTGAGGGGGGCAAGGGGGGTGAGGGGGGGGAGGGGGCGAGGGGGTGAGGGGGGAGGGGATGAGGGGGGGAGGGGGCGAGGGGGGTGAGGAGGAGGATGAGGGGGGTGAGGGGGGCGAGGGGGGCGAGGAGGGTGAGGAGGAGGATGAGGGGGGTGAGGGGGGCGAGGAGGGTGAGGAGGGCGGGGAGGGGGGTGAGGAGGGTGAGGAGGGTGAGGAGGGCGAGGAGGGTGAGGAGGAGGGCGAGGAGGGGGGTGAGGAGGGTGAGGAGGGCGAGGAGGGCGAGGAGGGTGAGGAGGGCGAGGAGGGTGAGGGAGGTGAGGGAGGTGAGGAGGGTGAGGGGGGCGAGGGGGGTGAGGAGGGGGGTGAGGGAGGGCGAGGGGGGTGAGGAGGGGGGGGTGAGGAGGGTGAGGGGGTGAGGAGGGTGAGGGGGGCGAGGGGGTGAGGAGGGGGGGTGAGGGAGGCGAGGGGGTGAGGAGGGGGCGAGGGGGGTGAGGGGGGTGAGGGCAGACCCCTGGACCTTACCTCCACCGTTCTTGTAGCAGAGGTACGGGAAGCGCCACACGTTCCCTAAACCAACGAAGCCTCCGGCCACGGACAGGACAAAGTCCAACTTGCTGGCCCACTTCTCCCTCTGGGGGTGCTTCCCCTCCGCCTCGTCCTCGGGCCGCGTTCCCGGGCTCTTCCCGGGGGACGGCTTCAGCGTGTCCTTGTGGAAGTCCTTGAGGCACTGGAGCTTCTCCTTCTGAGGCATTCTGCCCGGAGGACACGCGCACGTTAACGGGCGCACTCGCCTTCGCCTCCGTCGCGCGGGTCCGCTCCATCGTCTTTAGCTCGGCGGAGGGAGCGGGAGACCCGAACCCACGCGGATCCGCTCCCGCTCGGCGTTCCCGCCTCCAGAAGAGGCGGCGCGTCAGGACACGAGGAGCGCCCGGGAGGTCACGTGACCCAACGGCGAGACGCAGCAGGGGGAAGTCGAGATGTTGGGGGGGGCTGGTGTTGGAGGTTCTGTGGGAACGGAAGGGTCGCCTCCGGGGGGGCCTCCGGGGGGACGCGCCCGACATCGGGGCGGTCCTCGAGCGACTTCGGAACCCGCTCGGCCTCGCACGCGCTCTTACGCAACGCGCGCTATTTTAAGAGCGCGCTGATTCCCACCGCGCTGACCCCTGGAACATCGCCCCCCCCATCGTGCCCCCCCCCATTGCACCACCGTTACGCTCCGCTCTTTCGCCGACCCACATCGTCTTTATTTTCGCCGGAGGACTGGCGCCGTGTGGGCGTCGATGATTAGCAGACGCCTCCGAGGCGAGAGCGGATTATCTGCCCTCGCACCCAACGGACCGACCCCCCCCCTCAGCCCGTCTCGGGGGCGACAGGACGTCGGGCGCTCCTCGAGTCCCCCCTCGACCCCCGGGTTACGCGACCGTTGCTCCAGCCCCACCCCTCCGCCCTGGTCTCTCGATGACCCCGGCGGTCCCGTTCAGGTTCTCCCGTCCCGGCCTGAACCCCCAACGACCGCCAGCGCGCCACTTCAACCGCACGGGGCCCGCCCCCCTTTGATCTCTTTGATTTTTCATCGAGTCCCGCCCCGGCGGGGACTTATCTTCGGACGCACGAGTTGGCAGCGCCGCTGCTGGGAGGGACGTTGCCATGGAGATCAGATCGCAGACCCCCCCCTCGCCGACCTTATCTGCCTGGAGAGCGCCGCCAGGGACCTTGGAGCGGGGCCAGCGGGGACCGCCGCCGCTCCCGAGGCGCCGCGTTATCTGGAGGAGACGCGCGACCGACGAACCGATACAAGGGCAGCGCTTCAAGGCGCAGCCCTGCGGCGGTGTTGCAGGACGGTTCCAGGCCGTTCTCGTATCGCCGTCCTTCCTCCGAGCGCCGATACGCCAGCAGGGGGTGCTGCAGCCGCCACGTCGTTCAACGTGGGAGTTTTGACCTCGAACCCGAAGCACCTGCGCGTCGGTTCGAGGCTGGATCTTAAACCAACGGGTCCTGTCCCCCTTTCCCACCCGCGCCGTCGCGTTGGGAAGAGTTTCAAACGTTTGCGTCAGGGGAAAACGCGGCGTCAGATTTGTGAAGTCGTGGAGAAAACGTCCCGTTTTGATGGACGAGCGCTGAGATCGAGATCAGCGAGAGAGGCCATTTTGTTGTGAAGAATCAAGACTCCAGAGCCAAGTGTGACATGCGTCACGACCACGGATGTCTAAATGACTTATTCATTTTCACAGAATCTGCAGGAGGGGGGTGTGTGTGTGTGTGTGTGTGAGTGCGTGTGAGTGTGTGAGTGTGAGTGTGTGTGTGTGTGAGTGCGTGTGAGTGTGTGAGTGTGAGTGTGAGTGTGTGTGTGTGTGAGTGTGTGTGTGTGTGCAGTCATCAACCAGCCGCTGATCATCATCTTTGTCCTTCAGCTGGTTAAGAAAAAGAAAACTGTTTGTAATTTCAGAGAAACGACAAAAGGAGTCGAGCTCGAGTGTTCCTCATTTCCGAGGGAAGTCACAGAGACGGTCCGGGTGAAGTCACATGAGGTGACCGACGCGTGTGTGCGCATTTGTGTATTTTTGAGCCTTTTTTCCCCTGCACGTATACGTAGACAAATATAAATTATTATATAACCCCATCGACGTCCGTACGCGCTCGCACACGTGCACGCACACACAAAAGTGTTAATATTTATTTCACCGAGTGCGCACATGGAATCATTCTGAGAAAAAGGGGTGAAATGTACTTTACAGGAGCACCTGGAGCCCTCCTCAACCGCACACCTCGATCGAGTCCTGCACCACATCCCCGCACGCAGGGCGACAAAGACGCATTTCGCTTCCAGAGGGAGAAAAGTGCGTCCGCCCGCGGCCGGGGATGGAGGCAGCCCGGCCCGGAGGTGTGATCCGGGGGATGTTCTTACCTGGCCCGCCGATGCGCCTCTCTTTCTCTCCTATTTGTCCTTTATCGTCCTCGGAGCGCGCTCCCAGGTCCGTGTCGGCTCGTCCGTGCACCTTCGGGCAGAGACTATGTGCTGTTCGTCTGGCGTCGGACCCGTTTAAATGCTTCTCCTTCTGACCTTTGTCTGTTTTTTTCCTTTTTTTGAGGGTGAGTCTGCATCCGCGGTTAGTGGAAAATCACCGGCCGGCCTCCTCCAGCAACAGGAGAGCTGCGTCTGACGCCTTCACGGCGCGCGCCGCGCCTCGGAATCCGCGGCTCCCGCGCGTCCGCCCGTCCGAACCGACGCCAGGGTGGCGCGGTCCGGGACCCCGGGTCGGAGCCAGGGCGCCCGGTGCCCGGAGAAGAAGCCGAACCCTCGGGGGCCGCCGCGGCCCCGTGGCGCCAAAGCGACGCGCGGGTCTCGAGAGGGGGCGAGACTGGAATTTCCGAGCGGACCGTGAACGCACCGGCCGCACAACGCTGGAGCTTGTTTAAAAATCAGCATATTTGAACCTGTTCAACGGTTCCACATCTGTCAGGAGCAAATAAAAGACACATCTGGGTGGTGGGGGCGCGTGCATGGAGTGCAGGTGCATCCAGCTCCCTGGATGTTTTAATGAGACTCCATCCAGCCCCCCCGCCCCCCCCACACCCCCCCTTTGCTCATGAATATAAAGTCATGGAAATATTTATGCGGTTCTTTTTTGTGTTTATGATTCTTGCCAGAAGATTTTTTTTTTTTTAATCTTTTACTGGCACACAACTGTTCTGCTCGGAAGACGACACGGAACAGAAATAGAACAAGGGAGCGCGGGAAGATCAGTCGGCGAGATGACGGCTGTTTGACGGGCCCTCGGCGAGCGGGTTTCATCACGTCGCAAACATAAACCTTTTGTTCCCCGGCGAAAGCACATCCCGTTGGTGGGAGCTCTGGGCGACGCTCGTGCTGGGGCAGGGCGGGGTGGCCTGGTGGCGGGGGTCCCTGAGGTGGTAAAACCGCCTCAGAGTCCAGAGAGGCCGATTCAAACATGGAGCCCGACCCCGCTGCCTTCACCTGCGGCCCACCTCGAACCCACGCTCGCCTCCGGAGCCACGTCGTGCTTCTGACGTGTTCGGCCTCGGCGTCGGGTTTGAGGCGTATCTCCTCGAGGATGCGGGTTGATGGCGGAACAAAGGTGCCCAGGTGGGTCTGAGGGAGGCACCAGGTGAGTCATGGGGGGGGGCATGACTCCCAGGACAAGCTGAAACCTGCAGAGTGAGCTCAACCGTCACATTCAGAGGGAAGACAAACAACGTTCAACAATCAAAGACTTTGAGAGGCTGCTTTGATCTGCTCGAACCAACACGCACCCTCGACACAGGCTCGAACCTTCGGCCTCCCGTCGACCTTTGCGCGGCCAAACAACGACGTCGGGGAGGCACGCAGACCCCCCCCCCGCGCTCGTCCCGACTCCCTCTTCCGAAGCTCTCAGCACGAATCATTAACGTTGCTGCGGGTCGCTTCAGCGGCCAGCTCGAATGTCCTCTGATCGCGGTTTGGGCGTTTAAATGTGGGCCAACGTGGGTTTGGGGGTGAGGTGTGTGTGTGGGGGGGGGGGCACGAAGGCTGTGAAAGTACACCTGGGATGGACGAACATTTTTTACTATTTCTTATTAGTGTAGTTTAATTAGTGTAGTTTAATTAGTATAAGTTAATTAGTGTAGTTAATATAGTTTTGTTTGAATCCCGCCCCCCCCCGCTGAATCGGTCAGGAGCAGCAGGCTGGTGAACCCGTGTGCCCGAAAATAGAGCTTGAACTTCACTTCTAGTTTTTTTTTTTAAAAGGGAGTATGTTTTTAACCGAGTGAAATTAAAACCTTTAATCTGCTTAAAGTCATGTGACTGCAGTCTGAGCGTAAAACAGCCTTTGGAATTTACTTCTAACCTGCTGTAATCTGCTCGCCCCCCCCCCTTCGTGGCCGCCCCCCAACACAAATAAAAGAATGTGTGTACTGTGTTATATTTAATACTCGTCAGGTGGACTTTGGATAGCGGGCGCGTAGGGGCCTGGCGGCGGCGGCGGCTTCCAGCAGGGCGCCGAGGCCGTTTGTGGGGGGGGTGTGCGTACGTCCCCCCCCCCACGCACGCGCTTCATTGTGGAAATCACCTCTTGTTCGGCCCACGTGTGGTCAAGCGTTCCCCGAGATCGTAAAGTCGGGGGACGTTATTGTCGAAGGAACGCGGGCGAGCGGGCGTGGGCGAGTTTGAGGGGCTCGCACGAGGGGGGAGGCGTGGTAACACTTAATCCCCCGTAAGTAAGTATTAGCGCCTGTCATCTGACCGCTCTGACCGGGGGGGGGGGGCATCAAGCATCCTCAGGACTCAGCTGAGATCCTCTCACGGCGCCCGGGGCCCTTCGGGTAAGGTCGCCGGAGGGGACGCGGCAGTGGCGGCGGCTGGCTTGACCTTTGACCCCGACGACCCAGCACGTGTGAAGGAGCAGCGCGGGATGCAGATGTGCAGCTGGCAGCGGCGGCGGCGGCGGTGGCGGGGGCGGGGGCGGCGGCTCTACGGCTGAGCAAACAACAAAAGCAGGATGTGTTTGTGGTACTTCGGTGATTGCGCAACACCTTCGCGTTTGTGGAAACGTCTCTTCCGTCTCCGCGGCTTCCTCAAAGCTCGAAATCGCCGAAAACCAAAAGGGGGTTGAGGGCTGGAGGACGGCTCGGGGGAGGCTTTTGTGTCGTTGCCATGCGCCTTTCGATAGTGTCGCCATGGTAATTATCGCCGCTGCTCGCAGAGACCCGGCCATCGCCATGGCAATGGGCGTGTTTTTCGGCGTCCCGTTCTGGGAGCTGCCCGCGTCCCTTCTGCTGCTCCCTTCAGGCGTGAAGCGCTCGCCACGCTGCCGCCAACCGTGAGACAGGCTGCGGCGTTCCGGGGAAATTCCACCGGAACACCAACAAACTCCGAAGTACCTGACCGCGGCGCGGACGCCCCGACCCATCGGGTGAACGGGCTCCACGCCAACGTTAGCGTCCCTCCACAGGTAGGACCACCTCCTGAACGTGGAGGTGGTCCTACCTAAACGTGTGTGCTTCCTGTGAAGGTACAAGTAGAGACACGAAGGGAGCCAACGGGCCGTCTGATCTCGCTTCACCTCTTCGATGACCTCGCCTCCCCGGTTGGGTAGCCCCTCCCAAACTGGGCCGTGGCCGGATTAGAACCTCTGCTGGAGTGGTTTGACTGGAGGGTGCGGAGCCAGCGTCCCACGACGGAGCAGCTCGGCGCCGACGGGCCTCACGCGCCATCACATGCGCCATCGGGGTACGGGGAGCTTCAAAAGTCAGAGGTCGTCTCCTCCGCCGCCGGGAGCCGCGGTGCGTTCGTGTGAAGTCCGTCGCAGATGCTGCCGTTTGTCATCGCGGCATTCCTCAGAAGAACTGACAGCGACAGGTGGAATGGAGCCTCACGGTCACAACCCCCCGGGCTGGCCTCCGCCGGGGGCCACCGGACAAACGACGGGGGCGTTCCTCTCTCACTCACAAGGCTGCAGGGTGAAGGGCAACGGGGGGCGGCGCTGAGCCCCCACACACAGGTGAGACACACCTGAGGGAGGGAGGGAAGGAAAACCTGGAGAAATAAACCTACCCCGACCTGACAGAAGGTCCTAATGAGGTCCCAGTCCGGAGGGGAGGAAGCCCCAGAGGGGTCCATGGGACCAGGGGTGAGGTCCAGGTCCACAAGGACCTTCAGGGTGTCCCCAGGAGTCCTGCTGCTCCTCACGGGACAGGAGGAAGGTGAGCTGGTCAGGAGAGAGGGAGGAGAGGCAGGAACTGTTGGACCAGGAGCAGGAGAAGAGGTGGAAGGGTAGAGGTCAGGAGGAGGAGAAGAGGTGGAGGAGCTGGAGCGAGGCGTGACGTCCAGCAGAGGCGAGAGAGCGAGGGCAGCTTTGGTATCGGGATGCCATCGGTGAGAGGAAAGAGAGCTCAGGAGAGGGGGGGCACACAGGTGAACCACATCTGCCCCCCCCCAGCTCAGGTGAAGGCCAGATGTTTCTCCTCGTGTTCTCTCCTACAGGCTCTGCCTCCACTGGTGGTGTCGACATTTCAGTCTGAGGCTCCTGGAGCTTGTGGACAAACATCACCACAAACCAGAATTTCCAGTGTTGAATGCTTTTTGTTTAAAAAAAAAAAAAAAAAAAGGTGTTCTGTTTTCCCTTCAGAAAGGGTAACTTGGTGTCCAAACTATAAGGATATTACTGTTCACTTTTTGTTTTCCACTTTTTATTATTTATATTTCCAAAGTGCTGTGAGCAGGAAATGAACCTGAAGTCAGGAAATGCGTTACAATCACAGCTTTCCAGCATTTACACACACGTTGCAATATTACAACCAATTCTTTTTGTATTGAATCTTGAATTCTCCTCAATTGTATCCTGATAGGGCATAAGGTTCAATAGTCAAATGCATTTAAATGCTCCACATATTTTATGCATCATATTTAAATATCAAACATCAAATATCAGCAGCCAATGAAATCTTGAAACACATTAATAACATTCAAAGTAGCAAATCCCTCTCTCTGCAAATGTCTCTGCAAAGGAAATACAGCTGGACTACAGCTCCCAGAAACCACTGGGCAAACCAGGAAGTAGACGTCCTTGCTACAAGCTGAAACAATCAAACATTCCAAAGCAAGGGAGAATACAATCTGAACTAACATGTAAAGCTTCAGAAAGACAGTCACACACACCAGATCCATAACCATCAACATCACAATATCAATATTCAAGTTTAGGAGCATGGAGACAATGAGCTGTACAAGTGGACCAAACCAAGCCAAGACCCATCCAGAACCCATCACCAGCTTCACCAAGTAGACCCAACAGCACAGCAGCAGCCACGTGGCAGCACATGACAAAGCCAGCAGAAAATCAGAAACCCAATAAAACTCAGCAAGCAGCAAGACACCAGGTAAGGATGTGGACAGGTAACCAGTATGACTGAGGTCTCCCGCTTCCTTTCAAACCAGTCAGAAGTGGTCACATGGACAAGTGCAGACTTAAAGTGAGAGTGCTCACTGAACTAGCCTACCTACCAAGTAAGTCTGGGCCTGTTTAGTCAATGAAGCCATTTTATCCCTGAGAGAAAATAATTAAAGAGAAATGAAAGAGAAGAATTGAATAAATAATGAAGGAAGATTAAATATGAAATAGGAGAATTCCACAAAACACAACAAAAGGGTTTTATACTTTATGGAGAGACAAACGTAAAACAGACAAAACACACTCCGTCAGAAGAACGTGACTTCCCTGCTGAGCTCGGTGTAGATCTAACCTCTCCATGAAAACATTTAAGAACCACTCAAGACGCTCAAATGTCTCGTCCTCAGCAGGACAGGACAGAGGAGCAGGACAGAGGAGAGAGAGGCAGAGGAAGAGGCTTACCATTGCTTTTCTCCTGTTCAGGCGAGTGTGTGTGTGTGTGTGTGTGGGGGGGGGCAGGTGATGTGACAGGAGGGTACCACCACAGTCAATGTTTGCTGGAGATGAAGCTGGCATTGACAACATCTGTCCTGATGCTGCCTCCTGTTTATGTACGCTGGCGTCTGAACACGCCGGCGGTGTGATGATGAGTTTGATGTTCACGTCGTTGACGGAGACAAGCCCCCCCCCAGGGGGCCGAGCGGGACCTATCTCAAGTGAGAGTGTGTCATGAATCCTGATTTACCAGTTCTCTGTAGACGTGGTTGGGTTTAAGTCCTCCTGCGGGGGGGGGTCAGAGCCCTGCTCCCCCAGCCCTGCAGGACCAGGCTGAGGGGGCCCGGGCCTCTGTATCAGAACCCCCCCCTAGGAGGAGGAGACCCAGGTCACGCTGGAGAGACTGTGCCCTGAGAACGTCCTGGAGTCCTCCTGGAAGAGGACAGATTCACCCAGAAGGTGGAGTTCATGTGTCATATACGGGAGGACGTTCTCCAGGTGGCTCAGAACACCTCAGGGTCGAACGTGCTCTACGACACCAGGACCAGCCAGCGCTCACTCTTGGAACTACTTGATCTTCTCTCTTCATTTGATTGACTTGATTGACCTAACTCCTTCTCTAGTCCATACTGGGGGTGTCACACCGAACCTGCGGCCGTGTCCAACGAACAGAAACACGTGTGATCAAGTCACACACGGACGAACAGGCCTCTTGAACATCAACGCCAGGCTTTAGCTGCAGGACAGAGAGGTGATGTTTACCCCACGTGTGGATGGTCCAGGGTGGTCCTTCATGTGTGCACCCCCCCCCTGCGCCCCGTTTAAAGGTCCTTCTGATTATTCTGTGTTTGCTGCTCACGCCCCGCCCCGCCCCACGAGCCTCTGGATGCCGCAGATAGAAACACGAAGCAGAAGAGGCGCATGACGGCTGCAAAAGGTTTGAGGGCAGAAAACTGCTGGTCCCATGATCCTCCGCTGCCTGAGTCAGACACGTGCGCAACACGTGGGCGCGCCGGCGCACGTGACCTTTAAGTCCCGTCAATCTGATTAAAGCCGCTGGAGATGCGAGCTGGCGGGGGGGGGGCAACAGCAAACAGATGTTGCGAAGTAAAACATATTTAAAAATGTCGAGCGCGCTCTGCAGCTGCAACACGTGAGCGTTACGCAAAATACTCACATGCGCGTAATAAATAGTTATATAATACCGACATGATTGTCCTCTGTTGGAGCGGTGAAAAGACACATTACCCATAATTTACCTCTCTCTCCCTCTCTCTCTCTCTCACACACACACACACACACACACACACACACACACACACACACACACACACCTCGCAGCTCCGCCAGGTCAGCTCTGCATCTGCGCTGCTCTCTTGTATAACATTTCCCTCTGGCAGTGTTGGGGAAGCTACTTTGCAAGTGTAGCCTGTGAAAACACACGTAGCGCAGTCTGGCAGGAGTTTGGACAAACTCAATTCCTCCCCCCGGAGCAGCGCCG
Organism: Lagocephalus sceleratus; assembly: GCA_911728415.1. Taxonomy (NCBI): domain Eukaryota; kingdom Metazoa; phylum Chordata; class Actinopteri; order Tetraodontiformes; family Tetraodontidae; genus Lagocephalus; species Lagocephalus sceleratus. The sequence continues at coordinate 13,059,489 of CAJVRN010000011.1, read as the reverse complement.
CCCGTAAAACCACACACACACACACACACACACACACACACACACACACACACACACACACACACATAATAAAAACAACTCATTATGCTCCTTTAACTCAGCTTTAAATACATCAGCCCTCAGAAGTAGATCAGGTGAGCGCTGATATGAAGAGAAGAGGAAGGTCCTACCCCAACACCCCCGGGGGGGTCGGCCAACAACAACAACGCACGCAAAGACGCCGCGTGTTCTTAAACACTGACTGAACCGTGACGGAGCCCCCCGGGGGGGCCGTTGAGGACCAGGGGTGGGCTTCGCAGACCCTCAGCGCTGGGCAGGCCGAGCCTTTTCACCCAAAGAGAGAGAGAGACCAAATAACGGGGAAACGAAACAGGACATCTGACCTTTAAAATAAAAGAGTTCACCTTGTTCAAGTTTGTAGAAGTAGTTCAACTACTTTTGCAGCGCGAGCTTTAACCCCCCCGACCCTGCCCTCGGCCCCCCCCGACGGGGACAGGCCGCACACAGATGTGCTGATCCGTCAGCCGGGCAGGTTCTGCTTCCTCGTATCGTGACCCAACAAGACCAGATGGGTAAATAAGTTCAGCGCCTTACGTAACCAAGGATTAGCAGGACAAGGCAGCCATAACTCAGCAGAATTAGACTGTCAGGCGCCACAAAAGGTGGTGACGAGCCACTGAGGAACCTCCTGGGGGGGGGGGTTACGGGCTCTCGTCATCCGAGCATTTCTGCCTGCGGCGCTGCTGCGGCGCTGCTGCGGCGCTGCTGCGCGTCATTCCATGCGTCGCTGCTGCTCGTAGCTGAGTAATTATTCACCCCCAGTATCGATGCGGCTTGGGTCTTCTCACGTTGTTTGCGTGCGTGCGAGGATCAGGGGCCTCCTTTGGCCCCCGCGGGCCATCGCACCACCCTGAGCGGGGTCGAGGCTTGCCTCCAGGCCCAGGCGGAGGTTCTGTGGTGGCCCCGCCCCCCCCCCGGCGCTGGGACTGCCGATGTTGGCGTGTCCAGGTCCCACCTGAACCCCCGGGGGCCTCATCCATCACCAGATGTTCCACAGGCGACCCCTGCACATCTGCAGGACGTTCCCGTCCCCTCAGACAAAACCGCTAGAGCCTTATTTTGTTCTTTCCCTCCTTTTATCGTTATCTTTGTTCTTTCCCTCCTTTTATCGTTATCTTTGTTCTTTCCCTCTTTGATCTTCTGCCGCACAGAAGATCCCAGGACACGGTAGGACTGTGAGATACGTAGAACCACAGCCGCTGCTTTGCAAGCGCTGCAGCTGCCCAGATGTGGAGTTCAGCTTGAGCAGCAGCTCCACATCTGTAGGTTTGACCTTTGATCCTTTCATCTTTAATCCAGAAAGTTAAAGGGAGACTGTAAGATGTTTTCGTGGCTTCAACTTTAGCGGTTTTATTTCTGCGGGGTTGTCGGTCATTTAAACTCGTGGAAGTCTGGGGTCCCCGACCGTTTTATTCTGATGCTCATTTGTGAAGTCGACACCGGGAACGCACGACGACCACTTTGACCGAACCACCGACGGCTCAAGCGTTCAGCGAACCTCTTTTGTGGCGCTCATGTGAAAAACAAAAATAGTCGCGAGACGCTTTGAAGCAAGTGATACTTCTAACATCTCCATGAGAAAAGAATGTGTGTGTGCGTGTGTGTGTGCGTGAGTGTGTGTGTGTGTGTGTTCTTGTATTTGCTACAATTAACAGGACACACTCAAACTGGGGGCATTTTTGGGAAATGAGGTCATTCTGGCCGGTCCAAAGGACTGTGAGAGGTTTTGGGTTGAGGTTAGACCTTAGACCTGGGTTAGGAGAGGTCAGGGGGTCAGGTAGGATGGGTCAGAGGTCAGGGGGTCAGGTAGGATGGGTCAGGGGTCAGGGGGTTAGGTAGGATGGGGATCAGGTAGGGGGGTTAGGGGAAGGAACTTGGGTATTGGCTGTGAAAGTGCTCACAAAGATAGAAGTAAAAGGATGTTTGTTTGTGTGTGTGTGTGTGTGAGTGCGTGTGTGTGTGTGTGTGTGTGTGTGTGTGTGTGTGTGCCTATTCAAGGCCACTCCCAGCATGAGTTTCATTTCACTTCACTGATGCAGGCAGTATGCAACATGCATGCAGCGGGCCTGTGCAGCGTTTGTTTCGACGTGCGCTACGTGCGCTCGCCCGCCGTCCTTCTTTCACAATGACTCACGCCGCGACACACTCGTGTCGTTTATCTATTTTGATTTCGTGGCCAAGACCCAACCGCAATTACAGCTAACAGCAAATAAACGGCTGCTTTTACGAGCGTGGATGCGGGTTGTTAGGAGCCTCGTAAAGTCATGAGCCAACCGTCCCAGTAGAAGATCGGAGACTTTCACGCCCGCTTTCCTCGTCTGGCTCAGATGTTTCGATCCACCTGACGCACGCTGCGCAGGACGAGCCCCCCCTCGAGCGAGACAGCGGTCGGCAGAAACATAGAGGCGCTTTAAAAAGCGCTGACTGTGCACACAGTCGAGGCTGTGTGCCTCCAGAATAACTTTCCACTCACATGTCATCCTCTCTAATTCCAAAATAATGAGGCCGGGGGGGCGTGCCAAAGTCCAGCGCAGGAGGAAAATAACTTCAGAGGCATTGTTGGGGCGGGCGTGAGCGCCCGCCAATGCGGCCTGGTTGCGTCGGAGCGCCGGCGATGAAGATATCAGTGACACAGGTTGCAGACATGCGAGGCACGGAGTCGTTATTTGCCAACGTCGGGTGACCTCGTGTTTGCCGAAGGTTCGGTCGGAGTGGAACACGCCGAGGATCTGGGGCTGCCGATGTGTCAGGGAGTGATCATGTGGCCTCCCGACGGTCGTGCCCTTGAGCCTTTGTGCTTCCGCGTCGGGAGGACTCTCTTCCCGATTCTTGTCGGGCGCAGACCGCCACCTCTGGTCCCACGGTTAAAAATAACAGTCCACATGGAAACATTCCACCTGTCACGGTGGATGCTGCCACCGGCGTGTGAATGGCAAACGGAGTGTGTGTGTGTGTGTGTTGGCTTTCCCTGGTGTAGGGAAGCTCAGAGGATTTTGCTTCTGTGTTTTCAGGTGGAAAAAAACCTTTTGGAGTACACTTCCTTGTTCTCTTCGAGTTTGGAGGATGTCCTCGGGCAGCTCCGAGTCAGCTGGTTCGGATCTGCAGCGCCCCCCCGTGGAGGAAAGAGCTGTGGTAGTGAGTGTGTTTGTGAGTGTGTGTGTGAGGGGGGGAAGTTGCGTGTGTGTTTAATCGATGTCTCTGATCGCAGGAAGTGAAGCTCCAGCAATGCAACACCTTCTGCAGCTGGGGGGGGCGTTGGTCTCCAGATGCAGGATGCTGAACTAAAGAACAGGTGTTGTGTAGTGTGTACGTGTAGTATACAACAGCTTAAAGCTGATTTATGCAATAGTTTTAATGTAAAACATCGTATGCTGCAGCTCTACGAGCAGATCCCGCCCAGCTTTAACCCCAGTGAGGAAAGAGTCTTAGTGGAATCGGGCTTTAAGTATCACAAATCTGCCTTATGACCACTTAAAGAGATTTTTAATTCCCGCTCAGACGGAAAAAAATGCATAGAAATGAGGCGTTGAGCACAGCCAACAATCTGTGTTCGCTCCCGAGATACGCGTCTTAGTTACGTCTGGAATAATCAGCCTTGTGTTGCTTTAATCCCGTGGGGCTGTCGGACTCTAAGACAGAAGGTTATTAGTCGTTTAACAAACAAGATCAAGCGCTGATGGTGTCAGCAGCAGGATTTAAGCAGAAGTTAACCGGATTTACAGACGTTGTGTTTTCGTTTGTGTCCAGCGAGTTCTGCTCTGGCTCCAGCCGCCAAAAGCGAATCGCTCATAAATGTTCCGTTCAGACGGTCCTCAAGGTTGGGGCGAAGCCGCCAAGATCCTATCTGAGGCAGGAGCAGACCTTGTGGCATGCGTACCTGGGTGTGCCTCGGCCGTTTTGTCCGTCTGCGCGCCACCGTGAAGAGACAACGAGTTGGATAACGGCGGAGGCGGGAACGAGCCGAACATCACAAGCTGCTCCCGAAGGTCCGCCCCCGGTCAGCCGGGGCAGACGGAACCTCAGAGCTTTGATTGAGCGGGCAGATTCGACGGGCTCGCCTACGATGAGGTCGTCGTTTATTGGACCTGCGGTCAGAAGGGCGAGCGGCGAGGATGTCCCAGCAGGACGGCCAGGGTTAGGGTGTCCTAGATTCTGTTTCTCAGTGTTCTGATCGGCGCCTCGGGACACTCGACCGTCCAGCTCGTTGCTTCCAACTCAACCGCGCAAACAAACCTCAACGGCTTGTACAGGTCAATCTAACCGAGCTCCCCCCCTTCTGAGTGCTTCAACCAGGCGCCTGAGTGTCAGTATTCACTGACGTTAAAACCCCTACAGGCAGAAGCGTGCTCCTTTAAATAAATTACCATATCTTCCAGACTATAAGTCACAGTTATTTTCCATTGTTTGGCCCGGGGTGGGACTTCTATTCCGGAGCGACTTACGTGAAATACGTGAAATTAAAGTGACGTAGAAGAGGAAGCGGCGCATCGCCTACCTCCGGAGCTGTTTAGAAGTGACGCAGAGGACGAAGATTTCATTGGATTTAGTGATTTGGAGACACTGATGGTTTGGTAAACTTATTAACTTATTGTGGTAACTTATTGGTTGTTTAAGCACCATGTAACATCAGCCGAATGTGTTACGTACACCTATTCAGCGTGTTGTACACACCGGAGCGACTTATAGTCCAGAAAATAAAAATTCCTTCAGCTTGATGGACTCAAACTAACAGCGGGCTCTTATTTTGGAAGGGCGCCGACAGGAAGCCGGGTTTGCAGACTTTCACCCCGGCGATGATAAAGCGAGGTTTGTGCCAAAGTCCGGCGTGTGCGCGTCGCGGATGGAGCCGCGGAAGGTGCTGTGCGTCGGGCTGGTTTGCCTCGACATCGTCAACGTGGTGGACAAATATCCCGAAGAGGACACGGACAGCAGGTTAGCCCGCTGGCTAACGCTAACTCCTCCCTCCGACGGGGCGACGCGGCCGCGTTTCGTAAACGCCGCGGGTGGTTTAGCCGCGTCACCCCCCGACATCTTTAAACTTAAACGACTTAAGTGACTTAAGTGACTTAAACGACTTAAACGAGCGGTTTCGTTACCGCGACGACTCCCGCCGTTACCGGATGTCGGCGATTCCGCGTCTCCCAAGAAAGTCCGCCGGGCGAAAAACGGGCTGCTGAAGAATGGTTCCGCCGCCATCCTGTTAGTTCGGGGGTCTCCGAGCTCTTCCACAAAGAAGGTTTTTCCAGACTCACTTCATCAACTCATCTGAGTCTTCAACAGCTGACTGGTCAAACTGGGTGAGCTGGACTGGTGGGACCAGAACCTGCAGCCTCACGGCCCTCTGGGGGGGACCTGGAGACCCCTGGGTTAGTTGGATCAGCTGGACTGGTTCAGGTTCACCAAGACGTTCCGCCTCGTCCAAGAGGCTTCATCAGGTCTAACGACTGTTGGGAGCTCCAGATGCTTGTATCCTCCAGGAGTCGTTCACACCTCTGGAGCTTCAGTCACCTGGTTGTTGGTGACAGGTGATGTCCCACCTGTCTACAACACAGTCTTAAAAAACACTTCAAGGAGGAGAAGAGGCTTTTGAGGCCTTTCTCACATGGCCAACGAACCCCATTGTGTCCAAGGTAGTCTCTACGACCCGCATAATGAGGGGCGGAGTCACCAACATAATGAGGGGCGGAGCCACCAACATAATGAGGGGCGGAGTCACCAACAACCAGGTGACTGAAGCTCCAGAGGTGTGAACGACTCCTGGAGGATACAGGCATCTGGAGCTCCCAACAGTCGTTAGACCTGATGAAGCCTCTTGGACGAGGAGGAACGTCTTGGTGAACCTGAACCAGTCCAGCTGATCCAACTACCAGAACTACCACGACCTGGATGACTGAGGACCTTCACAGCCACCTTTTGTGGCTGGAATCATTAAAAACGTCGTTTTTGTACTGATTACGAAGGCAGTTGGTTTTAGAGGATGGTCACAGAGCACGTCTGCCCACCCGTCCTGACTCTGTTCGCAGGTGTCTGTCTCAGCGATGGCAGAGGGGCGGGAACGCCTCCAACTCCTGCACGGTTCTGTCGCTGCTGGGCGCCTCCAGCGCCTTCATGGGCTCGCTGGCCGCAGGGCCCGTGGCAAAGTGAGTCCCCCGCCAGCGGCCTCGCCTCCGCACGCGAGGTCCGATCTTCCTGCACAAACCTCAGCTCACCAGAATTAGACGTAAACAAGGCTGTCGTGCTTTTAATTTGACAGCATTGATTCCCAACTTGGGCTTTGGTACTTTTGTACACAGAAGTATCTTTATCGTTTCATCTCCACACTAAATAACGTGTTCGCTCTGAAAGTGTCTCACCTGTAGTTTTATTTTGAAAAGCCAGAAAGGTGAACCAGCTCCCTGTCTGTAGTTTTATTTTGGAGGATTTTCAGAAGCTGCGCATTGACGCGTCTCTGGTCTCTGAGCGCGCTCAGTGTGTCCTTCCAGCATCCGTGGTCATCAGTAACGCCCGCACGGGAAGCCGCACGATCCTGCACATGAACAGGTGTGTGTGTGTGTGTGTGTGTGTGTGTGTGTGTGTACGTGTGTGTGTACGTGTGTGTGTGCGTGTGGTCTCGCCAGCTTCATCGCGGGCGACCTCCGGTCCCGTGCCATCGACGCCTCGGCCGTGGTCTGGCAGGTCGGGGGCGAGACGCCGTGCGCGTGTTGCGTGGTTTGCCCGTCCACCGGATCTCGAACCGTGGTTCTGTACGACACGTAAGACGAGCCGCCCGTCGGCCGGAGCCCCCCAGCGTTCCCTGAAGGCCTTCTACGTGGATAACGTGGAAACGACGTTCGCTCAAACGCTCGAGGACTCAGCGAACGCTGCTGGACTCCTCGACGTGACCCCGTCCAATCTGGTCCTGATCTGGTTCCCTCGTGGGTTCGTGTAATCCCGCCCCGGGGTCGTCGTCGCTCCGCTTTCACATCCTGGGCTGTCCACGATGAAAACGTTGATCCACGAGCTTCCGGAGCCGGTCTGCGATCGAGACGGCTTCGCCCTCATAAGCCCCCGACGGACTCTTAAACAAATCAGAGGTTGATCGATGTAATCGATGGATGTAATCGATGGATGTAATCGATGGATGTAATCGATGGATGTAATTGATGGATGTAATCGATGGATGTAATTGATGGATGTAATTGATGGATGTAATCGATGGATGTAATTGATGGATGTAATCGATGGATGTAATTGATGGATGTAATTGATCGATGGGCGGGCAGATCGAGAATCAGGCGTCGATGACGGGTAATCTGAGCCGACGAGGGGGGAGGGAGGTGATGGGGAACGCTAACCGGCTCTTCCCGTCCGACAGGAACCTTCCCGACGTCACGGCGGAGGATTTCTCCAAAGTCGACCTTCGGCAGTTCAAGTGGATCCACTGGGAGGTGAGGGGAGGTGCCGGGGGTGGGGGAGGAGCTCCGGGGGTGGGGGAGGAGCTCCTGGGGTGGGGGAGGAGCTCTGGGGGTGGGGGAGGAGCTCCGGGGGTGGGGGAGGAGCTCCGGCACGGTGGCGACGTTGGATGTGGGAACGCTCTCCCCGTTGGGCGCGCAGGGCCGGAACGCCGAGGAGCAGGTGAAGATGATCCAGCGGGTGGAGGCGCACAACGCCGCCGTGCCCCCGGAGCAGAGGATCGCCGTTTCCGTGGAGATCGAGAAGACCAGGGAACCGCTGTACCAGCTGTTCCCCCACGGTGACGTGGTGCGCACCCTTGACCTCACACACACGCACACACACACACACACACTCACACACACACTCGGGGGTTGTCGGTGAATTCCTGGACTCGTCTCTCCTCAGGTGTTCGTCAGCAAAGACGTGGCTCGCCACTTTGGGTTCCAGTCCGCCGAGGCCGCCCTCAGAGGACTCTACGCTCGAGTCAGGCCGGGGTGACGCCAACGCCTCCGCCGAAAACGCCGGTAACCGCGGCGACCCGCCCCCTGACCGTCTCTGTGGGACGCGTGTGTCTCAGGGCCGTCCTGATCTGCGCCTGGGCAGAGGAGGGGGCGGACGCGCTGGGCCCCGATGGGGCGGTCCTCCATTCCGACGCTTTTCCTCCGGAACGCCTGGTCGACACTCTGGGAGCCGGAGACACCTTCAACGCCGCCGTCATCTACACGCTGTCCAACGGTGAGCTGGTTCTGTGAACACCACACTCTGAGCTTTGAGCCCTTTTAGGAGCCCCCCCCCCCAGGAGTGTGACTTGTAATCCCCTCTCCGGCCCGCAGGGGGCGGCCTGCAGGACGCGCTGACGTTCGGATGCAGGGTGGCCGGCTGGAAGTGCGGTTTCCATGGTTACGACGGCATCCGAGAAAAGTTCAGTAAATGAGACCGTAAAGGTGAATCGATTTAACCGCTAATACTGTTGTAATCTTTTTTTTTTTATAATTGTGCAGCACTTATTCAAAAATGCCTGAAATGTGGAAATGTTCAGCTCTGATAAATTATTGTTGAAGATCAGTTTTGGTGTCAAAGTTTGTTAAAAAAAACCCCTAAACGAAGGAGACGCGGGACGGGAATCCACCCAACAACCTTCACGAGGTCCCTCAGTTGTGTGTCGGCTTGTTCTTCAGCACTTTGTTTCAGATTAACCGAATTTATTGGTGTCATGGAAACGAGACTCGTTCGAGCCTTTAAGACGTGAAATAAGTCATTTACAGAGAAACTGAAACTCCCGCTGCGCTCGGAGCGACAACACAAACAAAAACAAACATTTCAAAATCAAAAACACGAGCGTGAGAGCGACTTCGCCTACACGTCCCACGACGTCAACCCACGCGGAGGGGCGGGGCTACGAGCACGACGCCGTCTCCCCGCACAAACAGCATCGGGATGTTCCTCTTGGTCGACTGAAACACAAACGGGAGCGGTGAGACGGGAAAACGATGGGCGACCGTGGCTCATCGCTTGAACGTGGAGGGTTAGGGTTAGACCTTCAGGGGTTAGGGTTAGAGTTATAAGGGTTAGGGTTAGAACTTTAGGGGTCACAGGGTTAGAGGTTAGGAGGGATAGCATTCGAGGGTTAGTAATAGAGGTTAGGAAGCTTAGGGTCAGACAGTTAGGAGGGTTAGTGTTAGAGGGTTAGGGTTAGCCTCTATAACTAACCCACCTGAGATGGGTTAGTTATAGAGGGTTACAGGATTTGGGAGAGCGATAATAAAGGTGGATAAGATTTAGGATGAGTGGAGTTAGGGTTAGGGTGAGAGAGTTAGGATTGTTATGTTTAGGGGTTAGAGGGTTAAAAGGTTAAGGTGAGATGGTTAGGGGTGAGAGGGTTAAGGTGAGAGGGGTGAGAGGGTTAAGGTGAGAGGGGTTAGGGGGTAAAGGGATAGGGGTTAGGAGGTGAGAGGGTTAGGGGTGAGAGGGTTAGGGGTGAGAGGGTTAGGACAGGACTATTCTCTCTGAAACTGGAAGCTTTGGGATGCTCTCATGGGTGCAGGTCTGACTGTTTCCAGAGAAAAGTCTCATTTATCCTTCAGAACGTATTTAGTGAAGTTCTTTTAATGCACCTTCAAATTAATTCAACATCCAGAATCACCTTGTACAGCTCCTCGTACGTCTCCTCGTCGATCTCCACCGTGGTCACCGTCTCCTCCACGTCGCCGAGGATCATGTTGAGGTGCTGATCGTACGCCTGCGGGAGAGGAGGAGTCAGCGTCTCACACACACACACGGACACACACACACACGCCCTCCCGGCGTCCACGCACGTGCAGGCGTCCGCGCAGCTCCCGGTCGTTCCTCATCTTCACGTAGATCCTCTCGTCCAGGCTCAGTCGGATCAGGTCGAGCGGCTCCTCCACCGTGTTGGTGGCAGGTTGCTGCAGGTCCAAAACACAACATTATTAACATCATCATCCACGTTTGAGCCACCAGGAACTCTGAACGACCTCATTTAACCGTCTCTTCCCTTCAAACGCAAACCTCTGCATTTGTCCACCTTATATTGTTGTTTTTAAACTTAAAGCACATTTAAGACCTTCTTCTGCTTTAACTTTAGTTAAAACATTTATTTTCCTGTCTGCTCAAAGTAACACAGGCGAAGCACGGGAGAAAGGGTCGATAATAACAGGGATAAATCGCCTCCAGACTAAATTAAACCTGAATAAGTTCGTCACTAAAACACATTTTTAGAGAGTTTCCGTTAATTTTGCAGACAAAAGGCTCTAAAGAGGGCGGCCGGGCCCGTCCGCAGCGACCGTAAGGGTCGAGTTTGATTCCGATAAAGCTGTTATTAACATAAATGAAGCAGTTTAGTGCAGATAAAGCGGTTTAATCGAGATAAATCAGTTTAATTCGACAACAACGGACCAACCTGTTCAACCTCGTCCGCCATTTCCACACGCCCGCGACGTCACCCGCCGACGTCACCACGCAACGCGTCGCTTCCTGGCTACGTTTCCCGCCGGCGCCCTCTGTCGGCGCGGCGGCGAAACGCCCGCCAGGTTTGACGGCAAAAGCGCGCGTTTTATCGTCGAAAAAGTCCGACTTGGAATGCGAAATCTGCCTCTAGGATGCGCTTAACGAAAACTAAAGCTTTGTTTCGCTCTTCGGGGCCCCAATCCCGGGCCCTGCTTTTATTTCTCCCATGGGCAGTTGGAGATGCGGATTGGCGTCGGCGAAGGGGGTCGGGGCCGGACCTGGCAACCCGCGGCTCCACGTCTGCAGGCTTTATTCTAAAAGCTCCAGAATCCCGCAAACCTGCTCAGGTGAGCTCCAAACCGAGCCCAGGTGAGCTCCAGACCTGCCCCCTACCGCCGCTCCTCCCAGGTTCCACCTTCTTCTCCTTTTTGAACCGTCTTTGTGGACAACTCGACCTTTTATCGACATACCTGCTGATTAATAAATCACCGAGGTGCAAGCTGCACAGGTGAGTCAGACTGCGCCGTTTTGTCACGTGGGTGTTTATATCTCCTCGAGGTTGCAGTTTAATTTCAAACAAGCGAGATGATAAACGTGTGAAATGTGATTTTTGGGTTTGAAGAACAGGCGAGGAATTAAATGCACCTTAAGAGTGAAAGATGTGTGTTTGGTGGCTCCATCCAGGTGTGGAGTGTTCCAGGTGTGATGCTGTGAAGTGTCCCAGGTGTGATGTGTCCCAGGTGTGGAGTGTTCCAGGTGTGATGCTGTGAAGTGTCCCAGGTGTGATGTGTCCCAGGTGTGATGGTGTGGAGTGTCCCAGGTGTGGAGTGTCCCAGGTGTGGAGTGTCCCAAGTGTGGAGTGTCCCAGGTGTGATGGTGTGGAGTGTCCCAGGTGTGGAGTGTCCCAGGTGTGGAGTGTTCCAGGTGTGAAGTGTCCCAGGTGTGGAGTGTCCCAGGTGTGAAGTGTCCCAGGTGTGATGGTGTGGAGTGTCCCAAGTGTGGAGTGTCCCAGGTGTGGAGTGTCCCAGGTGTGGAGTGTCCCAAGTGTGGAGTGTCCCAGGTGTGATGGTGTGGAGTGTCCCAGGTGTGGAGTGTCCCAGGTGTGGAGTGTCCCAGGTGTGGAGTGTCCCAGGTGTGGAGTGTCCCAGGTGTGGAGTGTCCCAGGTATGGAGTGTCCCAGGTGTGATGCTGTGGAGTGTCCCAGGTGTGATGTGTCCCAGGTGTGATGGTGTGGAGTGTCCCAGGTGTGATGCTGTGAAGTGTCCCAGGTGTGGAGTGTCCCAGGTGTGATGTGTCCCAGGTGTGATGGTGTGGAGTGTCCCAGGTGTGATGCTGTGAAGTGTCCCAGGTGTGGAGTGTCCCAGGTGTGATGCTGTGGAGTGTCCCAGGTGTGATGTGTCCCAGGTGTGATGGTGTGGAGTGTCCCAGGTGTGGAGTGTCCCAGGTGTGATGTGTCCCAGGTGTGATGGTGTGGAGTGTCCCAAGTGTGGAGTGTCCCAGGTGTGAAGTGTCCCAGGTATGGAGTGTCCCAGGTGTGATGCTGTGGAGTGTCCCAGGTGTGATGCTGTGAAGTGTCCCAGGTGTGGAGTGTCCCAGGTGTGATGCTGTGGAGTGTCCCAGGTGTGATGTGTCCCAGGTGTGGCTGCGCCTCCCCTTCGAACTGGTCCAGTGCCTCATACTGGTCTGGGAGACCGGGGAGGCAGACCAGAGCAGGGCTTTCACCCATTCCACCCTCAGCTTCTCCGTAGCTCTGCGGTGGAAGTTTTCCCTGCGACAGTGCATGCTCAGCCTCTTTGCTGCAGCCTCTTTGCTGCAGCCTCTTTGCTGCAGCCTCTGTGTTGCAGCCTCTTTGTTGCAGCCTCTTTGTTGCAGCCTCTGTGTTGCAGCCTCTTTGCTGCAGCCTCTTTGCTGCAGCCTCTTTGCTGCAGCCTCTTTGACGCCTGTCGCCGCTCGGTGTCGCTGCAGGGCCGCGGGCGGCCGCCAGGGGGCGCCGCCGCACCGGGGAGCGGCGCTGCTGCAGCGAGGAGGAGGTCTGGAGGAGGAGGAGGAGGTCTGGAGGAGGAGGAGGAGGTCTGGAGGAGGAGGTCTGGAGGAGGAGGAGGTCTGGAGGAGGAGGAGGAGGTCTGGAGGAGGAGACTTCAGATGAAGAGCAGCAGGAGGCAGAAGCCCTGGAGCTGCTGAGGGTCAGGCAGGACTGAGGAAGAACCTGTGTGTGTGTGTGTGTGTGTGTGTGTGTGTGTGTGTGTGTGTGTGTGTGTGTGTGTGTGTGTGTGTGTGTGTGTGTGTGTGTGTGTGTGTGTGTGTGTGTGTGTGTGTGTGTGTGTGTGTGTGTGTGTGTGTGTGTGTGTCCTCAGAACAACAGCCCCGACCACGCCTTCGCCAACAGGGACACTGGAGCTGGACGTCGCCGCGGACCTCGTCCGAAAGCGCCTCTTCCGCTCCCGGGTTCATCTTCGGGACGGCGGAAGGTTCGCGTTCACACACGTGACGTAACCGCACGACATCCGGAGCGCCGCAGCTCGAGGTCTGCCAGGTCTAAAAATAGGCGGCAGCCCGTCTGCGCTACCTGCTGCCTCTCGCAGTCTGCTGCTCCGCGCCGCCGTCCTCCCCCAAAACAACTCGCCGTTTCCCCTCTGCGCTTTTATTTTGCTCCGCTCGCCGCCGCCGCCGCCCTCGCGTGGGGCGCGCCTGCTGTCGTTTCTGCCCGCATCAGCAGACGCGCAGCAGAGACGCGCAGCAGAGACGCGCAGCAGAGACGCGCAGCAGAGACGCGCAGCAGAGACGCGCAGCAGAGACGCGCAGCAGAGACGCGCAGCAGAGACGCGCAGCAGAGACGCGCGTGAGCGTCCAAGACCCGATAAAGAGACTCGCCCACCTCGGTTGGAATCGTTTGATTGTTCTGACTAAAAGTTCCAAAAGCAGAACGAGTCTGATGTGACGGAGACTCTGAGGCGCTCGGAGAGGAGACGTTGGTCATCGTAAACCACAAAAAGGGTTTTTAAAGCAGTCGAGGTCACATCAGCGCCTCAAAGAAGCATTAAAACACAAAGTTTAATGGAATTAAAATAATCGTGTACACCAGCGGTCCCCAACCTCTTCATCATCGTGGACGGGGGGGGGTTCACATAGATTATATGTCCAATCTAAATCTAAATCTGGGCCTCTTCCCCTTCAAAATAAACTTCCACGTCTGTTTTTTACTCGTTTTGATGCTTCTGGTGCTCAAGTGACCGAGAGAATCTGGTGGTTTTTCAAAATAAAAGAATGTTCAGACTCAACACAACCGAAATAATCAATTATTTATTGACAGCCCGGTACCAATTGACCCACGGACCGGTATCGGTCCCTGCCGGGGGGTTGGGGACCACTGGTAGACAGCACAGGTGTTGGAGTTCGGTCCACAATCTACCAGGTCCGGGTTTTCCGATCTACCAGGTGGATCTACCACAGGGGTCTCCAGGTCCCCCCCGAAGGGCCGTGAGGCTGCAGGTTCTGGTCCCACCAGTCCAGCTCACCCAGTTTGACCAGTCAGCTGTTGAAGACTCAGATGAGTTGATGAAGTGAGTCCAGTCTGGTGCTGCTGCTGCTGGGTTGGACCAGAACCTGCAGCCTCACGGACCTCTGGGGGGGACCTGGAGACCTCTGGGGGGGACCTGGAGACCCCTGGGGGGGACCTGGAGACCCCTGGGGGGACCTGGAGACCTCTGGGGGGGACCTGGAGACCCCTGGTCTACTAGAAGCAGACTTCCACCTGGCAGATCGGAAAACCCGGCCGGATCCCGGCCCTCGTGGACCGGACTCCGACACCCCTGGACTACACAGGATTACCAAGATGGTCAAAAGGGTCCAAACGGTTCCCTGTGGGATTAGATTTGGGTTTTCCATCCGGAGAGGTTGGAGGTGAAGCAGAAGGAGGAGCGGTCCTCCTGAATGATGGACGCGTGTACCTGCGGCTCCAGGAATAGACCTGCCGCTCAGACTGACGGCCTGATTCATGCGCTTTTAATTATGGATAAAGCCAAGGGCATCGTGTGTGTGTGTGTGTGTGTGTGTGTGTGTGTGTGTGTGTGTGTGTGTGTGTGTGTGTGTGTGTGTGTGTGTGTGTGTGTGTGTGTGTGTTCAACCGCCAAAGCGAGGACGTTCCGTTGACCCTCGCCCCTCGAGAGGCCGGCGGGTTCCCAGGTGGGTCCGAAGGTCCGGTGGGGTCGGCGTGGTCCATCAAAGTTTTAAACCTCCACCAGACGCACGTCTGCCCGTTACCTAGGAGACCGGCTCTGTCGCTACAGCTTTTATTTTTTCGCGGCGAGGACGCGTCTGCTCGGCTCTGTGAGTCAGTCGCACACCAGTAAGACCAGTAATACCAGTCACACCAGTAAGACCAGTCACACCAGTAAGACCAGTAAGACCAGTAAGACCAGTTACACCTCATCACGCACACACATTCACACACACACACACACACATTCACACACACACATTCACTCACACACGCATTCACTCAAACACACACATTCACTCACACAGACACAGACACACACTCACACATTCACTCACAGACACACTCACACACAGACACACACTCACACATTCACTCAAACACACAGACACACTCACACACAGACACACACTCACACACATTCACTCAAACACACACAGACACACTCACACATTCACTCAAACACACACAGACACACTCACACACAGACACACACTCACACACATTCACTCAAACACACACATTCACACTCACACACGCACACACACATTCACTCACACACACAGACACACACTCACACACATTCACTCAAACACACACATTCACACTCACACACGCACACACACATTCACTCAAACACACACATTCACACTCACACACGCACACACACATTCACTCACACACACACATTCACTCAAACACAGACACACACTCACACACACAGACACACACTCACACACATTCACTCAAACACACACATTCACTCAAACACACACACAGACACGCACTCACACACACTCACACACACACACAGACACACACACACACATACACACTCTCGTTTGTTGTGTGACTCACACTGGGCGCCATCCTCACGTCTGATAACACACCCTGTCGTCAAATGTATTTGTGTCACCCTGATCTCACTCTTACTCTCACCCCTGACGTCACCCGCACGTGCGCGCACCTACCGACGTGCACGCGAAGTGACGCGCGCAGCCCGGCTAGCTCAGTCGGTAGAGCATGAGACTCTTAATCTCAGGGTCGTGGGTTCGAGCCCCACGTTGGGCGACTCTCATTTTGACTGGTGTGAGTTCCACACACACACCCAGACCAACACACTCAACACACACGCACCCGGACCCCCCTCCCCCCACACACACACACCCATGATGACAGATCCAGAACCGTTGCTCTTTTCACAGAACTGCCCGTTCCTCACCACGACGGAGAGGTGATGTCATCAACACTGCAGGCTGTCGTCTGTGTGTGAGTGTGTGAACGTGTGAGCGTGCGACAGTGTGTGTGTTAGTGTGTGTGTTAGTGTTAGTGTGTGTGTTAGTGTTAGTGTGTGTGTTAGTGTTTGTGTTAGTGTTAGTGTGTGTGTTAGTGTATGCATGTGAGAGTGTCTGTGAGTGTGTGTATGTGTGTCTGTGTGAGTGTGTGTGTGTGTGTGTGTGTCTGTGTGAGTGTGTGTGTGTGTGTGTGTGTGTGTGTGTGTGTGTGAGTCCACTCAGGACTAAAACACGAAGCGTGGAGTCACAGAGGAAGTTTGTTTTTCTGATGAAGTCAGCTGCGGTCTTTGCATCGCCGCACCAGCGCTCAGGTCTATTTTCGACCGTGCACAGGAGGCGATGGGCTTGTGCACGCGGCCCCCCCCACAAACCAGTGACCCCCCCCCCCCCCTCCTCTTTCCACTGGCAGAGGATGCGTTAACCCTCGCCACGCCGAGCACTTCCCCTCAGGTTCATCACATTTTGCAGCGCTGCAGCTCCACAGAGAAACGATGTCACTTCGAAATAGAAGTCCTGTCGAAGGCGAAGACGAAGAGACCAAAGGACCAACATACAACCATCATCAAAGGCACACGCGTGTTGAGAGCATGTCTTCTTTTGTCAGTCTTGGTTCTAAAACACAACGTTGTGTTTGATTGTGTAGAAGAACCGTCGACATTTAAACTGAAGGTGTCGTCGGCTGAATTTAATCTAACACGCAGCTCGTGACGCAGGAGCCCCCGTTTCATACCTGCACACTCACAGATACACACAGAGACAAAAATAGATGAAGCGATGCACACACACGCACACACACACACACACACACACACACACACACACACTCCTCATCTTAGCCGGCTGATTCAGTGTGAAGCTGCGTTTGTTTCCAGACTATTTATGATTAAGGACAGAAACTTCTGAGCTAAAAACACCAGACACCTGTTCCTGCATCCCACTGGGACGCATTCCAGTATGCGTGTGTGTGTGAGTGTGTGTGTGTGTGTGTGTGTGCGAGTGTGTGTGAGTGTGTGTGAG
>CAJVRN010000011.1:13030000-13035000 GCA_911728415.1 Lagocephalus sceleratus | reverse complement strand
AGGAGCGAGAGGCGGAGCCGTGTTTGCAGAAAGGCCCGGCGCTGACGGGCGCTGAGGCCCGCGTGGGGCGTCTTTGACCTTTAACCTCAGGGTCGTTTCAGTGTAAACAGCGACCCCCCCGCAGGGACGATGGACGCCCTCCCTGAGGAGCTCCGCTTCACCGGCGCAAGATTAAAAATTGATCAAATCCTTTCCAGCTCGTTTGAAGTAATAATCTATGATTGTTCTTAGAATTGTTCTGTGAAGATAGAAAAAGTCGTCCTCGGGGGTTTGACCGAGCGTCGGCGTTCACGATGACCCAAACGCGGATGAGAAGCAGCGATGGCGCAGCGCTGTGTGATTATTGCTTTACAGAATGTTTATTTAAATATCCCTGTGACGATGCTACGGAAAAAAAAACAGATCTTCAAGTCTTTATGTATCCAAACTATCTATACGTTTATTAGTAGTCTCAGTTAAAAGGGTGAAAGAAGATTTAAAGTGGGTCGACGTTAGTGCGAACCTTAAATCGCTACATTTTCTCGTCTCTCTCGAGCCCGACGGGCGGCGCGTCGTCTCTCTTAAGTAAACGAACTCAGCTTTCACCATGCACACGCTATCATCTACGCTACGGCCTTGACGGCACCAGCAGGCGTGTCCCTTCCTCCCCACGACCCCGGTAGTCGTGACCTCTGGCCCCCTCCAGGGACAGCCACAAAACTCTATGTACATAACAGACGGGGGGGTCCCTGAAGTGCCCGTGGACGCGCTCTTCTCCTCCCTCTTTCCCGTTTTCACGTCCTCGCTGCAGAAGAGTCGCCCGGACGTGTCGGGCGACTCAAAGGTCCCCCTCCCCCCCTCCCTCCCCCCTGACTCCTGCGGTTAATCACCGGGTGCCTCCGGCGCTCCGGGGCCGGGGCTGTAATTTAGAGAGGGAGGGGGCGCTTCTGCCAGCAGCGCGGCGGAAGAAGAAGGACGGGGAGAAGAAGACACTTGCTGGTGGGAGATGGCACGGCAGAGATTATTGTTGGTTTCAAAATAAGAGTCGGACGGGTAAGGTTGGAGAAGGTGAGCTGATGAGTGTGTGTGTGTGTGTGTGTGTGTGTGTGTGTGGTGAGTGTGTGTGTGTGGTGTGTAACTGAAACAGCAGCGAGCACTTGAGCGTCAGCGGGGGGGGCCGTCCTCTCTTTCCCCTCGCGGTCGCCTTCAGCATGAACGAGCTCGATCGGAGTCTTTACGCCGTCGATGGCCGAGACCGAGGAGCTGCAGCGTTCAGGAGCTCTTCGCCCAACGGCCCGTCGTGACCGGAAAACGGGTGTCTATGATCACATGACTGTGACTTCAGCCTCTAACCCAGGGGTCTCCAGGTCCCCCCCAGGGGTCTCCAGGTCCCCCCAGGGGTCTCCAGGTCCCCCCCAGAGGTCTCCAGGTCCCCCCCAGAGGTCTCCAGGTCCCCCCCAGGGGTCTCCAGGTCCCCCCCAGAGGTCCGTGAGGCTGCAGGTTCTGGTCCAACCCAGCAGCAGCAGCACCAGACTGGACTCACTTCATCAACTCATCTGAGTCTTCAACAGCTGACTGGTCAAACTGGGTGAGCTGGACTGGTGGAACCAGAACCTGCAGCCCTCTGGGGGGGACCTGGAGACCCCTGGGGGGGCCTGGAGACCCCTGGGGGGGGGACCTGGAGACCCCTGGGGGGACCTGGAGACCCCTGGGGGGACCTGGAGACCCCTGGGTTAAGACTGTGGAACAGAACAGGACTCCACCATAACCAGGTCTCTGCTCGTCCCTGCCCAACACAACGCTCTCTGGGTGTCTCTGATATCCCCTCAAAGATTAACGTAATAATAAGTAAGTGGGTGAGTGAGTGAAGTGGCCCTGCTGACCCTTGGTCCTCAGGACCTCTGGACCCTGATCTCGCTTAAATACCAAACGCAGGCGTTCTCTTGACCCCCCAGACCGGGTGGTGCTCTATAACCCAGCAGGGCGCTGGTTCGGGGGTCCTCAGTCCTCCTCCAGCTGAACATCCATGTGCTAAAACGTGACACCAAACTAAAGCAGGAAGTGTTCCGGAATGTTCTCCGCTGCTCTTCATGCATCTGGAAAACGGCGACTCCCTCAGAAGCGCCGCTCCAGCGGGGTTTACTGACAGTCCGGAACGTCGACCTCGAGCGGCCCCGCTGGCGAGGGTCCGATGGGGGGGCTGCGAAGCTGCGCGGGGGGGTAGCCGAGCCGCCATGCGTGTTTTTTTTTTTTGTCCCGGTGGATCCCGATAGGCGCAGGAGCCCGAGCCCTGCTTCCAAGCGTCCTGGTCAAGCTCCGCCTCCGTCCGATGAAAGGGTGTCGTTTCCGGCGGCGGCGGGGGGGGGGGCTTCGCCGCGGCGGCGGAGCGACGTCCGATATCAAAAGAATACGTTAGGTGTCAAAATGGCATTCGAGTGATTTTACAGTCAGAGGTGGAGCTCGCAGTGCGCTCGGACCTGCGCCCTCCGGTCCTGCGGGCGCCACCGCCAGGTCTTCCCTGGGCGCGGGCGCTACAGAGTATATACAAACGGGTCTCAACATTCGGTTTGAAACAGCAAGACAACATTTGATGTGTGCACGAGTCTTAGGATCGCTCACAACACGGTCCAAGGGTACTTTCCAAGGACATCTGGGAGGAATGGCGGATCAGTGGCGCCATTTTTGGGTCCACCATTGAGGAGGTAGGGAAGAGCTTGTACCAGCCAATCACCATCGTACTCAGGTCCAGCTCTTCCAGGAGGATTCGAGCTACGCCCATGAAGCATTTGCGGTCCATCCGTCCGTAGTTCCCCCAAACGATCAGCTGTGGAGGACACAGAGAGGCTCGGCGTGACCTTCGTTTATCGGGCGTGGACACGCGCGGCGTTGTCTGAGGACCTCGACGGGGGGGTGAAGCGAGGGGTTCTGTTTGCTGCCCCCTTCAGGAGCTGGAGCCGAAGCTCTGATCCGTCTAAACCCGTCTAATCAACGCGTCGTCTGGGTTCAGCCGGGGGTCGAGCGCCGTCAGAACGATAACGGAGCAGGACCCGCCCCACGGCGCCCCCCCGCTGTTACACGTTGAAGCAGATTCAATTAGCTGAGGGATTTAGAGGCTGAAGATGAGATGAACGACGGCGGGGTCATGCAGGGTTCGCCCATCACTCACAAACCGATGGGCGGAGCATAGTTAGCGTTAATCCAGAAGGGGCGGGGAACCTAAGTCTGATGGTCTTAGTGAGACCGTTGATGTCCTACCTGCACCACCTTCCCCTGTGGACTCTCAGAGAAGACCAGGACCTGGTTGTAAAGGGGGTCCAGGGACTTCCGGACCGACTTGGTCTTCTTCTTGGCCACGCAGACGCCGTTCTCCAGGAGGTAAACTTTGATGTAGGCCGCTGAAACGACAGCAGACGCAGGAGTTAGAGCAGAACCACCCCCCCCCCCAGCGCTTCTCAAAGATGGAGGGTGCGTCTGAGGAGAGAACAGAGCGGAGCTGGAGAAGATGGATGAGTCAAAACTGAGTTCTTCTGGCCAGAACTTCCTCACGTTCTCCCTCGCCGCCGCCGCCGCCGCCGCCTGGCATTAAAAATTTACACTGGCTTTAGACAGAGTCACATTTCCTCACAGGCCTCGGAGCGTCCAGCGTCAGAGGGTCGACCGCATCTATCAAACACACGTCGCTGCACGCCGCGTTTTTTTGAGAAATGTCTGGAGCACGTGGCCAGCGCACGCCGCCGCCGCCGCCGCCGCCTACAGCCCCGTGAGTGATGTGGACATCAGAGCAACGACTGTGGGAGCACAACACACCCTCGGCGTGAGGGACAGGATTATTTATTTAGACACGACACCGGTCCGCTCCAGACTGGTGTGTGCGTATGTGTGTGTGTGTGTGTGTGTGTGTGAGTGTGTGTGTGAGTGTGTGTGTGTGTGTGTGTGTGAGTGTGTGTTTTCTGGTGTGTTCATCAATATCTGGTATATTGTTATATAACGAAGTCCTCTTGACATCATTTTGGATGCTGGTGTCTCTTAGTCGATCCTCCTCTGAATTAACATCAATCAAAGTGATTTGATCAGCTGATCAGGTTGATTGATCGTCTTTGATGATACCGGGGGAGAAGGGGGGTTGAACTTGAGTGTGAGTGTCGCGTGGACGGACCTGGGGGTGTTTTCGATCCCGGCTTCATGGTGAGTCCTCTGGCCTGAACCACCTCCACCTCCAGGCCGCCGTTCCTCTCCAGCAGCCCGATCTCCACGTCGCCTGCACGAAGACACGCGATGTCATGTGACACGCGAACACTCTTTAACGATCATGTGACCCTTGATGACCCTTGTCGATCATGTTACCCCTGATGACCCTTGTAGATCATGAGACCCTTGATGACCCTTGTAGATCATCTGACCCCTGATGACCCTTGTAGATCATGTGACCCTTGATGACCCTTGTAGATCATGAGACCCCTGATGACCCTTGTAGATCATGTGACCCCTGATGACCCTTGTAGATCATGTGACCCCTGATGACCCTTGTAGATCATGAGACCCCTGATGACCCTTGTAGATCATGTGACCCCTGATGACCCTTGTAGATCATGAGACCCCTGATGACCCTTGTAGATCATGTGACCCTTGATGACCCTTGTAGATCATGAGACCCCTGATGACCCTTGTAGATCATGAGACCCTTGATGACCCTTGTCGATCATGTGACCCCTGATGACCCTTGTAGATCATGTGACCCCTGATGACCCTTGTAGATCATGAGACCCCTGATGACCCTTGTAGATCATGTGACCCTTGATGACCCTTGTAGATCGTGTGACCCCTGATGACCCTTGTAGATCGTGTGACCCCTGATGACCCTTGTAGATCGTGTGACCCCTGATGACCCTTGTAGGTCATGTGACCTGGCGCTCTCTCACCCATGGACGTGGTCGCCAGCGTCTGCCGCCCCACGAACTGGGCCGGTCCCATCCCGTCGAGGAAGTCGCTGAACTGGGCGTCCGAGGCCAGGCACACGCCGC